>MCJB01029946.1:7922-43757 GCA_002018475.1 Nicotiana obtusifolia | reverse complement strand
CCCCCCAAGTCCCACTAAAAGGCTTTTTGCTCAAGGATTTGAGGATGAAGAAGAAGAATTCGGCTTTGTTTCTGAAGAACCAACCCTTGCTGCTCTTCCCATAACCCCTACTACTCCTGCCGTTACACCTGTTGTTGCTTCTACAGCCACGCCTGCTGCAACTCCTGCAGTCGTTCCTCGTGAAGAGGCTGGCTGTTCTAGTGGAAGAAAAATCATGAAGCTAGTTCTAATTGAAGTCCCCGAGGACGCCAATTTGCTGAAGAAGTCTAACCGAGCTGCTGCTTGGTTGAAACCGTTGATTAGCCCTCTTGAGAGAGAAAAGCTTGAGTCTCTTACCTCCATCGCTCTGATGAATGATGTCATTCATTATGCTCTTAAGGCATACTCTTGTTTTTTTATCTCTTTATTTTTTTCTTAAAAGATTCTAATTCTCCCACCTTGTCTTTTTTTTGTAGATCAATTAAACAGGTATGTAGTTGATGTGAAGGATAGCTTGGACTTAGCAGCAAGTTGATAAGTTGCGCAGAGAAGTTGATAATTGGAAGGAGCAATTTTAAAGCCTTCAGCTTGAGAAAGATGTTCTTGCAGAGGAGAAAGAATCTTTGGAGCAACAGCTCAAGATTACCACTGCTGAACTGGCAGTTTTGAAAGCTTCTTCCAACCAGGTTGAAAAGGAGAAAGATAAAATGGAAGCCTCCTTCGCGGAACAGCACTCAAGGGCCACTGAGGAAATTAGGAGCTTGAAAGAGCTTCTAAATCAGAAGGAATTGTACGTAGGTGATGTGATTCAGACATTGATTCAAGCTCAAAAGGATCTATGTGCTTCTTCTGAAAAAGTTAAGTTCCTTGAGGCTACTCTTCAACTCTTGAAGGCGTTTTTTGATGCTTCTGAGGCTGAAAGAGAAGACATGGAGACTTAAGTGGAGCAATTGGAAAAAGATTATGATGCTCTTGAAGATAAACTAACAGTTGATATTAGTTGGGCTTTTTGAACACACATCTAGAAACTTTGATCCAGGCTAACCGGAGGGCTTTGACCTCAAGGCTGGTAGGCTTTGGCCTCGAGGCTGAGATTTCCAAAGCTAAAAAAACAATTGAAAGTACTCAGCAACATCAAAGTTTCTCAACACCCGAGGATAAAAGTTCCAAGAGTGATTTGAGTAAAGACAATTCCGAAGCTGACCAAGTTGATGCGAAGCTTTCGTCTTCTCCTCAAGTTGAACCTTCCGCCCCTATTGATGATGCTCCTTAGCTTCTTCCTGTTCAATGATTATCATTTTGGATGTTTTCTTATTGATGTTTATGGGATTTTTTGAAGTTGGTCTTTGGGAAACTTTTTCTCCTTTTGTTTTTAATTACAATATCAATATAACTTTGTTGCATATCTTATGTATGTTTTGCTCTTTAATTTTCAAGATTTTTCTTAAAATTTTCAAGTAAATGCTTTAATATGTCGTGACTAAATGCACACGGTATTATTTATAAAAGAAGGCCCTTTTATATTAACAACACTGATGAAGATAATGTCTCATCTTCATATTGGTGTAAAGATATGAAAATATGAAGTAATTTCAAAAAGTATTATTTGAACTTTCAAAACAAATATTCATGTACAACATTTTCATAATTACTTTCTTTATAGCAGGTTTACAAGTACGGGTTTGACTATCTCATGAGCGTATTTGTTGCCTCAGCCTAATAGCTCTTGAGAGTTTTCTACTGAATCTTCAATTCCTTACTTCTCATTCCTTCTGTGAGCTTAAATTTAAAATCTTTTTTCAAATCTAAAATTTTCTTCAAGGTTTTTCCTTTGGCTAGTGAGAGCTATGCTTTTGTGGTGTACGTCTTATTTCTTTGTGTACTTCTTCCATATGCATAGTCCCCCCAGTGTTTGAGCTTTGAAACATGAAAACTTGAACACTTGATCAACTCCTCTCTTTGGTCCTTTGCCTGAAAAAGAAAATACATACGGGACTCAGAGGTAACTTTTTAGATGATGACTGCTTAATCCTTTCCATCATAATTATTGTAACCTAGACTAGGAATAATTAAGTATTTCACGTACATTTTGGGTCTAATGTCATCATCTGGTATGGGCTAGCATTTTGCCTATCATTTAAAATGGTTAGTAAAATTCAAATGAACAAAATAAAAAATAAACTTTCAGGGTACTTGACTGTAGGTACTTGCACAAAAGTAATATTTCTTCAAGTGAACCACATTCCAATTGGAAGGTAACACTTTCCCTTCCATGGTCTCCAATTCATACGCTCTTTTTCTAACAATGCCTTTGACTCGATACGGGCATTCCCAATTTGGACTCAATTTTCCTACATTTGTTATATGTGTTGATCGAAATACTTTCTTTAGGACAAAGTCCCCAATCTTGAAATATCGAAGGTTTGCCTTTCTGTTGTAAAATCACTCAATCCTCTGCTTTTGTGTTGTCATTCATATCAAAGCTTCTTCCCTTCTCTCCTATGTCAAATCTAAATTTTTATGAAGTTCTTCCTCAATCGATACCTCATTTGCATGCACATACCTTGTACATGGCTCTCTTATTTCCTTGTAATTAAGGCCTCAGTACCATAAACAAGTGAGAATTATGTTTCTTCTGTGCTTATTTTTCGTCGTTGTCCTATAAGCCCAGAACACCCTAAGTAACACTTCAGGCCACATGCATTTTGATTCTTCCTACCATTTCTTTATATTTTTGACAATGATTTTGTTGTCGACTATGTTTTCCCATTAGCTATGGGATGTTATGGTGCTGAAGTAATTCGTTTAATTTCTTAACTTTTGAAAAAATCAGTAGCCTTTGCACCCACAAATTTCCTTTGGAACTCCAAATTAATATATTATATTTATCCAAATGAAGTCGATAACTTCCTTTTCTTGTACCTGTTTAAAGGCACCTGCTTCCACCGACTTTGAAAAATAATCAGTTAAAATTAATAAAAACGATACCTTACTTGGTGCTTGAGGCAAAGGACCTACGATATCCATCCACTACTTCATAAACAGCCCTGGTGCTATGATTGAATGAAGCAACTCTACCGCTTGATGCATACCATTGCATTTATCCTCAGGTAAAATTCCATATTGCAGATACTTTACCAACTCATTTCTCCAATCCCAAGTTAAATTATTGAAATTTACCTAATTCTTGGCTTGATCAAGGGCTGAATGAAACAAGTGCACCACAATTGCGTTTTCTGCTTTTGACACATCAACCACGGACCCAAGATTTGCTAAGCATCAGCTTCGGGGTTCTCTTCGCTTGGTATTTGAACAGCTTTCCACGCTTGGAACTATCGCAGTTGTTCTCGGACCTTTTCCAAACACTGTTGCATTCGTGTTTCTTTAACTACGTAATTTCCTTGTATTTAATTTACGACAAGCTGTGAGTCACTTTTGATTTCAACTTGCTCAATCCCCAACTCTCTCGCGAGTTCAAAACCTGCAATTACTGCCTCATATTCGTATTTATCATTAGTAATTGGATAGCACTTAATCTCTTGCATAATAATCTCTCCTGTAGGTGAAATTAAAAGAATACCCAAACCTGCTCCATTTATGTTTGAAGACCCATCAGTATATAAGACCCAAGTCCCCAGATCAGATACGGTAAATACTCGTATCTCTTTTTCAACTTCAAGAAGTAGGTTCGAGCTAAAATATACTACAAAATCTGCTAATACCTGAGATTTTATGGCAATTCTAGGCTGATAGATAATACCATATTCACTAAGCTCTATGGCTAATTTAGCTAATCTCCTTAATAACTCATGTTTATGCAGTATATTCCTTAAGGGAAAAGCAATTACAACAGAAATAGGACGACATTGAAAAATAAGGTCGTAATTTTCTTGATGCCATTACCAATGCTAATGCTAGTTTTTCTTATTGAGGATATTGTGTTTCAGCATCCAGTATAGATTTGCTTACTTTATAAATTGAAGATTGCTTACCTTTATCTTCTCGCACCAATATCGCGCTTATTGCTACCTCTGATACAGCTAAATAGATGAGTAACATTTTTCCGTCTCTTGGTTTTGATAACAGGGGCGGTTTTGATAAATACGATTTCAAATCCTTCAAAGATTGTTGACATTCGTCAGTCCATTCAAATTGATTTTGTTTTTTCAATATTGAAAAGAATTTAAAATACTTCTACTAGGATTTAGATATAAATCTTCCCAAAGCTGTTACTCTACATGTTAACCTCTGTATTTCATTCTTGCTTGTGAACACATCGGGTATTTTTTCAATTGCCTTGATTTGAGTGGATTTCACTTTGATCCCCCTGTTAGAAACAAGAAAACCTAAAAATTTACCTGAGGCCACACTAAAGGTGCATTTCTCCGAGTTCAACTTCATGTTACACGTGCTGAGTATATCAATGGTTTCATTCAAATGCTAGAAATGGTCTCCTGCACGTGCTGATTTTACCAGCATATCCTCAATGTAGACTTTCATGATTTTTCCCAAGTGTTCTTGAAATAATTTTGGTCACCAACCTTTGATATGTAGCTCCAGCATTCTTCAGACCAAACGGCAGGACCTTATAGCAATAAGTCCCCCTTTCTGTAATAAAAGATGTTTTTTCCTCATCTAAAGGATCCATTTTTATTTGGTTATAACCAGAGTACGCATCTAGAAAAACTCAAAAGCTCATGACCAGTGGTAGTGTCAATTAGTTGATCTATATGCTGTAAAGGAAATGAATCTTTAGGACATGCTTTATTTAGATCAGTATAATCTACACACACTCGCCACTTCCTATTCTTTTTTGGGACTATAAAAATATTAGCTAACCAATCAGGGTACTTTACTTCTTGAATTGATCCAATTTTCAGAAGTTCAACTTATGAGTCATTACTTCCGGCGGTATCCCTGTCATGTTTGAATGCGACCAAGCAAAACAACTAGCATTAGCACGTAAGAATTCAATCAATTTACTTTTTATCTCCAAGCTCAGGTTTGTTCCGATATAAACTTTTCTATAAGAGTAGTTAACAAAAAATATAACAACTTCGAGCTTCTCCATGGTTGTTTTGATATTTTTGTTCTCCTCCGACTCTTGGATCACATTGGGCCTCGAATCATATCAGCTTCATTTTTGGACTTTCAGTTGAGGTAGAAGGTCTATTCTCCTCAACCGAATTCTGTAATTGCTATATCTCGTCTCCGTCTTAGAGTGTTTCACTCACTATTGCAACTGTGTTGATCTCTTGCGCTGCCTGTTGATCTCCTCAAATTTGACTAATCCCCAATTGTGATCGAAATTTAATTACCTAATGCAATTTTGATGGCATTGCATTCATGTCATGAATCCATAGCCATCCTAAAATTATGTTATACTACATGTCTGCATCCACCACTTCAAATTTAGTATCTTTGATGACACCTTTTGCGAACATTGCCAACATAATTTCTCCTTTTGTTACGAAACTCGAATTATCAAACCCAGAATGACCGAGCTTTTGATATGATATGATCAGTCGCTTGCATCTCTTTCACTACTCTCAGCAGTAAGATATTCATAGAGCTACCTAGGTCAATCAAAACTTGTTTGACATTAGTATCATGAACAAATAAAGATATTACTAGTGCATCGTTATGGGGGATGATCAAGCCATCCGCATCTTCCTCGTCAAACGTTATGATGTCTCCTTTCAAAACTTGATGAACCCGCTTCCAGTGGGTAATTGAGACCTTGGCTATCTTTTTGGTTGTTGTGTACGTTACTCTATTGACCTCCTCACCCCCGGTTATAACATTTACTATTATTTTTGGCGATGGGGTTTTTGGTGGTTCTTGCCTATTTTTCATATAAGATTGTTTTCCCTTTTCACTAGACAGATCAGTGAGGTAATCTTTTTTCAGTAATTACTTAACCTCCCCTGGAAAGAGCCTGCAATCTGCTATTCTATGGCCATTGATCATTATGGAATTCGCACCAGAATTTTTGGCTTCTTTTGTTGGGATCTGTCCTCATCTTTTTCAGCCATCGTACTTTATCACCCATACCTCTCAACACAGCTACCAACTCCGACGTACTGACGTTGAAATTATAATCTCCTATTCTTAATCGGGAATTTTGATCGTTGTTTCTCATTATATCCCGTTCCTTATTGAATCGGGAAGAAGAGCTTGTCTATTTTTGCCTCGATCTTGAGTCAAATCGTGCATGTTCTTGTTTTGATCTAGAATTTCATCGTGCGGGTACCATGTACGGCTCATACCTATTTTTTCCAGGTCTCCTTTCTATTTCTGGATGTCTAGACCCGAACCTTTCATCTACCTTTAGCTGAGACATTGTATCTTCTTCTATTCGTAACTTTATACTGTTTATGTTATATACGTCATTCCAAGTAGTTGCAAGAAACTCTTGCATGCTTTCTTTTAATTTCCTCGTGGCTTCTGAACTTTTCTCATTCAAATTACTTGTGAATGTCATGGCTGCCTAATTATTAGGTACACGCGATAATATCATCCACTCACGCTGGAATCGATCTATGAATTCCTTGACCAATTCCGTACTTTCCTGCTTCACTTTGAAGATATCTTCTATTCTCTTTTCAACCTTTTGAGCTCTCAAACGTGCTTTTGTTAATGAATCTGTAAGCTCAGCAAAAGAGTCAATAGAATTTTAAGGTAAGAATGAATACCAAGTTAAAGCTCCTTTTGTTAGGGTTTCGCCAAATTTTTCACCAAAATGGATTCAATTTCCTGTTTGGTTAAGTCGTTGCCTTTGAACCCCGTGGTAAATGCGATAACATGATCTCGTGGGCCAGTAGTCCCATCATACTTAGCGATATATACGGCATTTTGAACTCTTTGGGAATCGGCAACGGTGCTGCACTCGACTTCCATGGCTATTGTGAATACTTGTCTATATCCACTTCTTTGATCATGGATGGTACTCATGGTATCTGTTCTATCCATTCATTTTGTTCCTTGGGCTGCTTTTTCAAGGTTAGTACCAAATTTTATAAATTAGAGTTACTTGGTGTACCTGGCCTTTCGGCTCCAAACTCGTTTGGCATTTTCCCACTTCCAGAGTTCAAATTATGAACGAGGGTTTTTCACGGATGTATTTACTGGTGGTGAAGCTTGCACAAGTCTTGGCAATCCACTTGCAAAAGCATGCAATGCTTCACCAATTTGTTGAGCAATAAACTGCTTCAAATTGTCTTGCTCATCAATTTGTTGACCAACGTTACGATTAGCAAATCTTTCAAGCGAATTTTTTCGGGAACATTGTGGAGTAGTTGTGGGTGTATGATTTGGTGGAGTTCCACCTTATTGCTTTCCTTGATATTCATCACCCACTTAAACAATTTCATTAGTGGCAGACATATTTCGTTGTTAAAGTAAAATATGAAAAGTGAACAGATTACTAGATTCCCGGTAACAGAACAAATTTGTTTAACCCAAAAAATAATTTTTGTGGTCAAAGTAAATATTAAAATAAATCCAATTTCTAATAACCAGATTTACTTTACTTTTCCAAATATAGAAGAATAAGAAGTAATAGAAATTAAATATTCAATAAACAAAGAAAAGAAAATCATATTGATTGTTGTAGCTTCCTTCCAAGAATCGTGAGTAAGAATCTTCAATTAAGCATAGATGTAAAGTAAAAGACTAGTTGCATATATCTGTAAATTCTCCGATGATCGTACAAAGTAAGAAAAGGGGGATTTATATAAGGATATAATATGTAACTGTTGTTCCCACTTAATTCCTGCCTGTTACTAACATTAAGTACATTAGTTACTTGTTACTCAAATTATTCGTAACGATTATGGCAATAATAGACAATCGCGTATAACTAGGGATTATGCTGATTCCCTTTCCATATTTGTAACTATCAATGAATCTTCCTCTTTTGTATTCTTCATGCATATCGTGCCTATCTCTTCTTTATCAGTTGTCAGATACGGTATCTTTTTGTAAACAATCCCATAGGTATTTCAACCGCGCCTCACCATTCTTTTTTGTTGATCTTATTCAAATGCCACCTGTCAATATATCATCAATCCACGTGTCATATTTTTCACGAATACACCCATGTCAATGGTTAGAATTTTAGATAGTTTTCAAGAAGGTATCGGTGCCGGTCACACGCTCAACTAAAATTGGGGAATGACAAATCGGCAAACTAGGGCCACAAATTAAATTGGGTCGACATGCTCTATGAAATGCCTAACATTTTGGGTGTGTTTGGTACTAGGAAAATAGAAAATATTTTCCTTGGAAAATGAGTGATTTTATCACTTATTTTCTCTTATTTGGTTGGTAAGTGAAAAACCTTTTTCCGAAAATCTTTTTTAGTGTGGTTAGAGAGTAGAAAATATTTTTCTATACTAATCTCCTCACTCCCCTTCCCTCAAGTCCCCATGTTCCACCCCCCCTCCCCCCTCCAAATTTCCAGCCTTTTCAGGACAAGAATTTTATTATTCTTTTAAAAATTCACATAAACATAAATGAACTAATGTGCTGCTTTACTTTTTTTTTTTTTACACAAAAACAACGTTGAAATTTGTGCTCCATAATTAAAAAGAAACTACTATTTTTTTGTTGAAAAAAGAAAGTACTCTTTCTACATCATGAAAATAAAGTGCTCATTTTATTAAAATAAAAGAAAATATTTTTTCTACATCATGAAAAGAAAATACTCATTTTGTTGAAATAAAAAAAAAAATACTTTTTCATCATTATGAAAAGAATATATCTTTTTTGTTATGAAAGAAAATACTTTTTACTACATCATTTAAAGAAAATACTCATTTTGTTGAAATGAAAGAAAATATTTTTTCTTATCATGAAAAGAAAATATTTTTTTTTTTGAAATGAAAGAAAATACTTTTTTCTACATCATAAAAAGAAAGTATTTTTTTTTAAAAATTATAAAATTACTTTTTAATATCATGAAAAGAAAATACTTATTTGTTGAAATAGAAAAAAATTCTATCTATAACAAGAAAAAAAGTACTATTAATAATATTTTTATTTAGGGTGTGGTGGGGGTAGGGGTGGNTGGGGTGTGGGGGTGGGTTGGTGGGGATGGGGCATAGGCTGAGGAAGGTTGAAAAATAGTTTTGGAAAATATTTTTCCTTCTCTTGATAGGAAAAATATTTTCCTCCAATTTGAAAAAAAATGAATTAATGAGAAAAATATTTCCAAAATATTTAAACCAACCAAACATGAAAAAATTAGAAAACACCCTTTGGCTAAAAATGCAGGTACAGATGGTTCTTGCTCAAAAGGAGATTGATTTTCTCGGAATGCATTTCGCCCGAGGTGAATATAGTCCAGGACCACATATATGTCAGGAACTACTCAAATTTCCGGATACCAACCTCACAACAAAGCAGATCCAACAGTTCTTGGGTGTCATCTATTAATGCTTTAACCTTTGGGAGTATTTTGCGGGCATTTCTGTACGCATGTGGCTAACAGATATTCTCTTCGCCAACTCAAGGCCAATTTCTCTCTCAAATTTGTTTGTGCAATTTGTCTTTTATTGGCCAATAATAAGGAAAGGGTCTCCTATAGTCATATAACTAGTTACAATTAAAAATAATTATTGTATAAAGATTTCTTATGTTTTACTTGTTGAGTTCTTGTATTATTTTTTACCGATCTCTTATAGCAAGATTTAGTGCCGGTTAAAGTAAAGCAAGTGAAGCTTTTGCGTTAGACCCCAAAAAATATTTGAGGTCTCAGCAGTTGTTATTACTATTAGCTTTTTAGATTTATTTTTCCTTAAAAATCACTCAAATATTTTTAGAAAAAGAAAATAGTTACAAAAGTTTTATAAAAAGAGAAAGGAGACAGTATGCTTCCACCTCATAATGTCCTGGGAGGGATTGTGTAGACCAATTTTGGTTACGTAGTAGATGCTTTTATCAGTTATCATGGCCTTAGCAATTCTAATATTCTTGATTTCTGGCATAAACATAATTAATAGCTCGTGATGTTGATTGGCTTAATTATTAGGAAAGATTTGATTTCGATTGAGAAGGGTTTTGATTCTGATCGAGAAAGATTTAATTCTGATTGAGATTAATTTTATTCTGATTGATTGTAATTGATTGCAAATTGAATGTAATTTATTTTTCTTCATAAAATAGTCATATGACCTAGTATATAAATATATTTTCTTAGGGATGTAAGAAATACACAGAAATACAAAGAAGCCTTTTATTCTTCTCAAAATCTGAATGGTATCAGAGTCATTGCTGCCTTTTTGAGGTGAGTTATCTCCCTCGCAGCAATAGGGTTTCATTTTTATCAAAGAAGTCGAGTTTTCTCTCTCTTGGTGGTTGTCCGCAACACAAACTCGTTCTGCTTCCGTCGAAACAGATTTGGTTTTCGGCGAGGCTGATTATTTTTGAACAATTTTCTTTAGATTTTCTAGTGATTGGGAAAAAAGTATGAAGACGTTCAAGGAGACGGTTTTGTGGAGAAATCTTGTCTTTGGATGAAATTTAACTTCTCCGTCGCCTCCTAGCCAAAATTGACTCCGCGAATGTTGTCACATCCAATTATGTGTAATTAGGTACTGCCTTTGCTGCTCACTTTAATTCTTGGATTGTTGATTCTAGTACAAATAGACACATGTCAGGCTCTTCTAAAGGCATTCAAAACTATTCTCCGTGTCTCAAAGGAGATAATGTTAAAATAGACAATAGTTCTTTAACACCTATCTTTGAAACAGGTTCTGTCGTTTGTACTCCTAAAATTAATCTATCATATGTGCTCCATGTCTCTGAGTTCTCTGTCAATCTTCTATCTGTCAGTGCCATCACCAAAGCTCTAAACTATAAAATCGAGTTCTTTCCAATCATTGTATTTTTAGGATCTTCAACCAGGGAAAAGGATTGGCAGTAGCATATTACGTGATGACTTGTATTTATTAGATGAAATTCAAAACTTTGGTCAAGCCTTTTTTGGAAAAAGTAAGGATGTCAACCAAAAAATAATATAGCGGCATAGACGGTTAGGACACCCATAATTCTTTGTTTTCAAGAAGTTATATCCCAGTTTATTTTCAAGGACTCAATTTGAATCTTTATTCTATGATGCATGTGAATATGCCAAGAATACTAGAAACTCTTATCTGATGAGAGATATTAGAAGCACAATTCTGTTTATGACTATCCATTCTGATGTATGGGGTTCTACCTAAACTATTCCTTTATTTGGTAGTCGATGGTTTGTTACGTTCATTGATTGCTGCACTAGGATAACCTGTGTATATTTGTTAAAATTTAAAAGTGAAGTTTTCTCTTGTTTTTAGTCATTTCATAAGATGATTTGTATTCAATTTGATGCCAAAATAAAAATTTTGAGAACTGACAATGGCAGCGAATACATGAATAATGGTGCTTATTTGGAGTCCAATGGGATAGTCCATCAGCCTAATTATCCTTACACTAGTGTACAAAATGGGATCGCTGAAAGAAAAAATAGGCATTTGTTAGACATAGCAAGATCTCTTATGTTCACCATGCATCTACCAAAACCTTATTGGGGGATGCTATTCTAGTGGCTGCCTATCTTGTCAACAGAATACCACTTAAAACCCTCAATTTTCAAAGTCCTCTGAAAGCTTTAAAGGGTAAAAATGAATATACAGTTCCTCTAAAAGTGTTTGGGTGTGTTTGTTTTTTCCACACTAGAAATTCTGGAAAACTTAATCCTAGAGCCATAAAGTGCGTATTCATTAGGTATTCTCTGGCACGAAAAGATTACAATTGTGATCATCCTCCCTCTAGGAGATCTTTTGTTAGCATGGATGTTACTTTTCGAGAATCTGATCCTTATTTTAGTATTACCTCATCATCTCTTTAGGGGGAGAGAAGTAAGGAGGAAGAGGTGATTCTACCTAGTTCCATTACTGAACCTCTTGATAACATTATCACAGGGGAAAGGTAAATTGGAGAAAGAATTTAGGGGGAGACTATTGGGCGTTTGGATAGGCTTGATCTGAAAACCTACTCAAGGAGAAATACAGCAGAAAAAGCCATCATGCAAGCTATAGAAGCTGAACCTTATTCTACTAGTGAGTTATCTACATTTTCTAATGAATTAGATGAACCTATTGGTCACGGAAAAGGAGTCAGATCTTGCACCACCAAACACCATTTATCTAATTTTGTCTCCTATAATTCTTTTTGTTCCTCCTGTAGAGCCTTTGCATTGTTTATTTCTTCTGTGTCTATCCCCAAGAATTGGAGGGAAGCTTTCGCAGATCCTAAATGGAAGCAAGTTATGATTGAAGAAATGAAGGCCTTGTCAAAAAATGAGACTTAGAAAATTGTCACTTCACCATCAGACAATAAGTTGGTTGGCTGCAAATGGGTATTCACTGTGAAGCACAAATTTGATGGCTCAATTGAAAGATTCAAAGTAAGATTGGTGGCTAAGGGATTCACTCAGACTTATTGAGTGGATTATCAAGAGACATTTGCTCATGTTGCTATGATGAACACTATTAGAATTCTTTTGTCTTGTGCAGATAATCTTGATCGGGACTTGCAACAGTTTGATGTGAAGAATGCATTTATTCATGGAGACTTAGAAGAAGAGGTGTATGAAGATTCCTTCGGGATTTGATATTGCACTAAAGTCAAGGAAATGTATGCAGATTGAAGAAATACTTGTACGAACTGAAGCAATCCCCAGAGCTTGGTTTGACAAAGCAATAATCTCCTTTGGTTACCAACAAAGCAATACTGATCACACCCTCTTCATAAGACATTATAAGGGTAAACTCACTCTTCTCCTAGCTTATGTTGATGACATAGTAATGACAGGAGATGATAAAGAGGAGATGGCCCGATTGAAGAAGTTGTTGGCATATGAAATTGAGATCAAGTATTTAGGAAAATTGCAGTATTTCTTAGGTAATGAGGTTGCTAGAGCAAAAAGGGAAATCTTTATTTCTCAGAGGAAGTATATTATGGATCTCTTGAAAGAAATTGGTATGACAGGTTGCAGACTTGCATAATCGCCCGCAAGTTATAAAGCGTAGTTAAAGAGTCAGTTGATAAGGAGAGATATCAGAGGTTGGTTGGAAGACTCATTTATCTCTCCACACTAGATCAGACATAGCATATTCAGTTAGCTTAGTGAGTCAGTTCATGCATGATCCCAGAGAACTTCATTTGCAAGTTGTCTTTCACATTTTGCGGTATCTAAAGTCTACTCCAAGGGCTGAAGCTCTGGATGACAGAAGATTTACATCCGGTTACTGTACGCTCGTAGGAGAAAACTTGGTTACTTGGAGAAGCAAGAAGCAAAGTGTAGTTGTTAGATCAAGTGCGGAGGTAGAATATAGAGCTATGACCCAGGGTGATTGCGAACTTTTTTGGCTACAACAGCTACTAGAGGAATTGAGACTATCTGAAAAAAGAAAAACTTTCCTTGTACTGTGACAATAAGGCTACCATCAGTATAGCTCATAATTCATTCCAGCATGACCGAATAAAGCATGTGAAAATTGATTGATACTTAATCAAAGAAAAAAATACAACCAGCGCCTTGACTTTGTTTCATGTGCCATCGAATAAACTGTTTGCTGATGTGTTTACCAAGGGTTTCAACAACCGAACTTTTCATACACTGGTATGCAAGTTGGGCATGTGTGACGTCTTTGCATCAACTTGAGAGGGAGTGAGATTTGATTTTATTCTGATTGATTGTAATTTATTTTCTTTACTAAAATAGTCATAGGACCTCGTATATAAATACATTTATTTAGGACTGTAAGAAGTGCACAGAAATACAAGAAGTCTTTTCTTCTTCTCAAAATCTACACATGGTTTGCGGAAAAAATAAACAGCTCATCAAACATAGAGAAAGAGAAAATAATAGAAGCGGCTCAATGGAATTGAAGGCCTAGAGCTAAACATTATCGAAAGGACATAGTTACAAGTAAATTTCTGATAAACTTTAAATAAAAATATGATAAAATTCATAAATAATATGCTATAAAAACTTCACTAATAATGAAAAAAAAATACATGTGAGAATATAAATCCTAACTGAAATAATATTTATAGGGTGAACCTTAAAATCGATCTACCCGCTAAGCATAAGACTAACTAAATTGGGGAAAGCCAGTCAAGTTGTTTTTTAGAGCCTCCGTGCAACAACCAAAAAAAAAATTCATGCTTGGTTGACCGTAATCTTTTCCAGTGTAGTTTTCAGGCCATTTAAAAGTTTGTATACATAAATAATAGAAAAACTACGTATTTTTTCCATTGGTCCATTGTATTTGTATCGTAGCACATAAAAAGCATCTTCTATTACGCCCCTGCTTAGCTGAGCAAATTTGGACTTGTCTAGTAGGAGTATTAGATAAACATGAATGCCCGCCTCATAGAAGCATTTGCAGCCAAAGTTTCACCACAAATAATTTCCCAGTATAATAGGAGCTGAAAAGTCATAGTAGAATTGAAGAAATTACGATGGAGCAAGGAGCAAGGCAACCACCTCATGTGGTTATCTTCCCATTTCCAGCACTGGGCCATGTCCATCCAATGCTCAATCTGGCCGAGCTTCTTAGCTTGTCCGGCATCCATGTTACCTTCATCAACGCTCTTTCTATTCATAATCGACTTTTACGTTGTACTGAACCTTCAGTCCCGTTTTAGCCGTTTCGCAGGCTTCAGATTCAAAACCATTAACTTAGGCCTCGGGAATGGACTTCCACATACTTCTGATGATATTATGGCCGTTTTGAAGTCCGTGAGAACCACTGCCAAACCACTTCTCAAAGAATTATTTCTTTTGGATAATTGCGAATTAGGCACTACTGATGAAGTTATAGGGCAGTTGCAACCAGTGACTTGTCTTATATCTGATGGAATTTTAAGTATAGCACTTGAAGTTGCTGAAGATTGTGGGATTCCTACCTTTCATTTTCGTACTTCAAGCGCTTCCTCTTTTTGGGCTTATTATTGCATCCCTCAATTAATCCATGCCGGCGAGCTTCCCTTCTCTGGTGAGCTTTTTTCGCTTTAAACTCGTCTGACCCAATTTTAGGGAAGACAACTAGTTTTAGTTTATTGAACTTGTTATCTAGGAATATTATTATTGTATTTATCGGTCTTGCATCAACAACAACAACAAGACCATATCTAGTATAATCTGAATAAAATAGTGTGTACACAAATATTATCTTATCTTGTGATGGCAGAGAAGTTTCAATAGAAAGTAACCTCGGCACTCATCGGCCTTTATTACGTCGGTTTGTGAAAAACTCAAATGACCATACATGTGAAAATCTCATATGACCATGCACGTTACCCAGTAGGACCACATACATGATTTTTTTCTTTAAAAAATTTTCTTATTTGGAAGTTATATTAATTGCCCAACGACTTTATGATAGGAAACGACCTAGACTCTCCAATTGCGAATGTGAAGGGGATGGAGAGCTTTCTATGGCGACGTGATCTGTTAACGGAAAAATTACAGTGTTCTTCTGTATAGTTTCTGAAACAAGAAAAATAAATGAAGTAGAAAACTTTCCGAACCCACAAATTACTTGTGTTTCCTTAAGGAATTATAACCCTCCCACAATTGCCAAGGATTATAGGTTACTTCCTCCCAGGATAGAATGGAAATTATTTCTGTGATAGCGGCAAAACAAATCACAGAATTCCAGCGAACTCAAAGTAACGTTTTTTCAAATCACAGCAGGAAAAATACTCACTGTTGGAATGGTGATAAACAGTGGCGGGAAAAACTGGAATATTATAAAGAGGAAGAGGATTTTTTTTTTCAATATGATATCGTGAATAATCTGTAACGAAATGAGTCACAGAAGATGGTATTTATAGACCACTGTTAGTGTGCTTGAACAGGTGCAAAATCTGTTCAAAAATGGAGTTTTCCAATAGTCACACTGTTTAGGAATATGATTGTTGGGAATGGAGTTTTCCAACAGTCATATTGTTTAGGAAGATGACTGTTGGGAAGGTGACCGTTGGGAACTGTTTGGGAAAAAAGAAAATACAAATTTAATTAAATTCGGATTCATTAATTAATTAAAAGGTCAAAAAATTAATCTTATCGATCGATCATTTGACCGAATCCGAATCCGAATCCGAATCCGAAGCCGAAGCCGAAGCCAAAGCCGAGCCGAGCGAGCGACGACGACGACAGCGCGAGGGGTCTTCCTTTTTCTCAACCTTTTGAGAATCATATAATGTGTTTCACTATATAAACACACTAAAAGAAGTTTCCCCATCCAATGTGGGACAATGAATTTTTCAACCTTAATGAATTTGAAATTTTCATTTTTCTCCAAAATTATTTCTTCCATTTCTCTTTCACTCCATTTATATTAAGACCATGCATGACTATGCATCTCTTAATAAATTCCAACAATCCCCCACATGAATGGGGAATGGTCTAAAGAAGAAGGTACGTATAAATTGTGTGATTTGCATTTAAGGTTTAGCTGCATTTGGATAAGTAGGTTTCCCTTTGAACTTTCCATAGTGAACTTATATCGGATATACTCGGTCAATCGGTAGATTTGCTATCTTTGAACCGTCGAGCTTTAGTGTATACCTAGACAACATAAGCCACACAACTAACCCTTAAACGTCTTTGGTTCTCAATGTTGTGTTCGTTTTAGCCATGAACACCTCCTGGTTTCATAAGTGTATAGAGAATTTGGCCTTGTTAACTTCTCCTTGAAACGGCTTACACTTCACACTTACATAGGTGATTTCTAAACATGTAACCCCGTTGATTACATTTTCTGACAGCACATGTATCAGAATTAGATAATCATTAAAAAGCTTTAATGCTTTATCCTTGTTCCCTAACATTGTCTTATCATGAGAATGGATCACAAAATTTTGTTTTGACAATGTTCGACTGTCGTTCATTACTTTGTTTGATCTCCTTGAACGTAGATCTTGGGATCTCCAATCTTCTAGGTAGAGTTACCGTAATGATTGACTTTCCATAGGCCCTAGACCCATTACCTTTGTTGTAAATTCAACTGTCTCTCTAGGTTGGCCTTTTGTAAGTGGATCCGACACATTTTCCTTTGACTTTATGAAGTCAATTGAAATTATTCCTCTAGAGATCAATTGCCTAACGGTTTTATGTCTTCGTCTTATATGACGACTCTTACCGTTATACATAACATTCTTTGCCCTTCCTATGGCTGATTTATTATCGCAGTGAATGCAGATAGGTGTCAGTGGTTTGGGCCATAATGGAATATCTTCCAAGAAATTCCGAAGCCATTCAGCTTCTTCACCAGCTTTGTCTAAAGCTATGAATTCTGCCTCCATCGTTGAGCGAGCTATACAAGTTTGTTTGGATGATTTCCAAGACACAGCTCCTCCTCCAAGAGTGAATATATATCCACTTGTAGATTTTGAGTCATGTGAACCGAAGATCCAATTTGCATCGCAATATCCTTCAATTACACTGGGTATTTGCTATATTGTAACGCATAATCTTGAGTATATTCTAAATATCCCAAGACCCGTTTCATTGCCATCCAATGAGTTTGATCTGGATTATGCGTGTACCGACTCAACTTACTAATAGCACATGCTATATCAGGTCGAGTGCAGTTCATGATGTACATTAAACACTCGAAAACTCGAGCATAGTCCAATTGAGACTTGCTCTCTCCTTTGTTCTTCTTTAGCGGAAGATTTATATCAATAAGAGTTTTTGAAACCCTAAAGTTTAAATATTTAAATCTTTCAAGAACTGATTTGATATAATGAGATTGTGATAGTGCAAGACCTTGTGGAGTTCTATGGAGCTTAATCCCCAAGATTACATCAGCAACTCCTAAATCTTTCATATCAAACTTCCTGCTTAACATATGCTTTGTGACATTAATGTTAGCAATATCATTACTCATTATCGACATATCGTCTACATATAGACAAACAATGACTATATGATTTGGAGAGTCTTTAATGTAAACACATTTATCACACTCATTGATCTTAAAGCCATTTGACAACATTGTGTCATCAAACTTCGCATGCCATTGTTTAGGCGCTTGTTTCAGTCCATAAAGAGACTTAACATGTTTACAAACTTTCTTTTCCTTTCCTGGAACCACAAACCCTTCAGGTTGTTCCATATGGATTTCTTCTTCTAAATCTCCATTTAAGAAAGCTGTTTTCACATCCATTTGATGTATTACAAGATCATATACCGCGGTTAAAGCAATTAACATCCGAATGGATGTAATTCTTGTTACCGGCGAGTATGTATCAAAATAGTCAAGGCCTTCCTTCTGTTTGAAGCCTTTGACTACAAGTCTTGCCTTATACTTGTCAATAGTTCCATCTGCTTTCATTTTCTTTTGAAAATCCATTTATAACCTAAAAGTTTATTTCTGGGAGGTAGATCAACTAACTCCCATGTATGGTTGTCCAAAATGGATTGAACCTCACTATTGACAGCTTCTTTCCATTATGGTGCTTCAGAAGAAGACATAGCCTCTTTATATGTTTGAGGCTCATTTTCTAGTAAAAAAGTTAAGAAATCTGAGCCAAATGATGTAGATCTCCTTTGACGTTTGCTACGTCTAGGATTCTCCTCATTATGTATCTTATCATTTATTTCTTCACGTGGACGTTTATTCCTTGGAATAGATGTCTCACCTTCATTTTTGTATGGAAATATATGCTCAAAAAACTCAGCATTATTTGATTCCATAACTGTACCTACTTGAATTTCTGGGTTTTCTGACTTGTGAACCAAAAATCGATATGCATTACTATTTGTTGCATATCCTATAAACACACAATCTACAGTTTTAGGTCCTATTTTAACTTTTTTGGGTTTAGGTACTTGAACCTTTGTCAAGCACCCCCATACTTTGAAATATTCAAGTTAGGACTCCTTCCTTTCCATTTTTCATATGGTATGGATTGTGTTTTGCTATGGGGAATTCGATTAAGAATTCTATTCGCCGTTAGAATAGCTTCCCCCCACAAGTTTTGTGGTAACCCAGACGTTATTAATAAAGCATTCATCATTTCCTTAAGAGTTCTATTTTTCCTTTCAGCAATCCCGTTTGATTAAGGTGAGTAGGGGGCAGTTGTTTGGTGAATTATTCCATACTCCAAACATATTTCTTCAAATGGTGACTCATATTCACCTCCCCTATCACTTCTTATCATTTTTATCTTGCTATTCAATTGTGTTTCAACTTCATTTTTATATTGCTTAAATGCATCTATTGCCTCATCTTTACTTTTTAACAAGTATACATAGCAATATCTTGTACTATCATCAATAAAAGTTATGAAATATTTTTTCCCACCGCGAGATGGTATTGACTTCATGTCACAAATGTCCGTGTGAATTAAGTCTAAAGGTTTTGAATTTCTTTCAACTAATTTAAAAGGATGTTTCGCATATTTAGACTCCACACATATTTGACACTTTGTATTTTCACAATTAAACTTTGGCAATATTTCCCAATTGATCATTTTTCGCAATGTTTTGAAGTTAACATGACCTAAACGGGAATGCCATAAAGAATTAGACTCAAGCAAGTAAGCAGAAGAACCAACTTTATTAATATTAATAGCTATTACATTGAGTTTGAAAAGGCCCTCAGTTAGATAGCCCTTTCCTACATACAACTCATTTTTAGTAAGTACAATCTTATCAGATACAAACACGCACTTAAACCCGTTTTTAACGAGAAGTGCAACACTAACTAAATTCTTTCTAATATCCGGAACATGTAATACATCATTCAAAGTTACAACTTTGCCAGACGTCATCTTCAAGCAAACCTTCCCATAGCCTTCAATCCTTGCCGTCGCGGAATTTCCCATGAAGATGGTTTCGTCTGGACCTGCCGAATCATACGAAGAGAACAATCCTTTGTCAGCACAAACATGTCGTGTTGCTCCTGAATCAATCCACCATTCCTTGGAGTTACCTACCAAGTGACATTCAGAGAGCATAGCACACAGGTTATCAACATCATTGCTCTTTTCAACAATGTTTGCTTGTTGGGATTTCTTTCCCTTCTTGTCCTTCTTCTGGGCATAACAATCAGAAATTCTATGCCCGTATTTCCCACAGTTGTGGCAGTTGCCTTTGAATTTCTTCTTAGGCGGATTCTGCTTTGGCCCAGACGGTTTCTTCCTCTTCTTGCTATTAGTTGGTGCCTCTTCAACAATGTTAGCTCCAACCATGGAAGAATTTGCACGTGACTTTCTTTCTGCCACTTTGTTATCCTCCTCTATCCTTATGCGCACCACGAGATCTTCGAGTGTCATTTCTTTGCGCTTGTGCTTAAGTTGATTTTTGAAGTCTTTCCACAATGGTGGCAATTTCTCAATAAATGCCGCCACTTGGAAAGCTTCATTAATCACCAAGCCCTCTGTAAGCATGTCGTGAACCAACACTTGCAGTTCCTGCATTTGAGAAATTACAGACTTATTGTCCACCATTTTAAAATCTAGAAACTTGGCAGCAACAAACTTCTTGAACCCAGCATCTTCAGATTTATATTTCTTCTCAAGAGCATACCATAGCTCTTTCGAAGTCTTACAAACACTAAAGACACTATAGAGACTATCTTCATAACCATTTAGAACATAGTTTCTACACAAAAAGTCAGAATGCTTCCAAATCTCTGTTACTAAAAACTTCTCATTGTCAGGAGTGCCTTCAGCCAGAACTGGTTCGTCTTCATTGATGAACCTTTGTAGACTGAGGGTTGTTAGATAGAAGAACATCTTCTGCTGCCAACGCTTGAAGTCCACCCCGGTGAATTTACCGGATTTTTCAGCCTTTGCAATTGTTTGAGCAAGAGCAACATTTAATCCAGCAGCATGGGCAGATCCAACTTGATCCGTCCCAGCATTAGCAGAAATAGCATCACTTGTTCCGTTTGTCATTTCTGGAAAAATAACAGAAAATAATGTTAGCAATTTGGTAAAGTTTTTTAATCTTTAAACCGACTACTACACACAATTTAATACAAAAACTAAAATTAGCAATCTGGTGAAGTTTTTAAAACTTCGAACCATTCACTACTATAAGGTTTTATTTGATAAAGATTTTATATCTTTAAACCAAATAAAACCAGATCACTGTAACACACAGGTTTTAATTCCTTAAGCATGTTAATTTAATTACAGTGTTCTTCTGTATAGTTTCTGAAACAAGAAAAATAGATGAAGTAGAAAACTTTCCGAACCCACAAGTTACTTGTGTTTCCTTAAGGAATTATAACCCTCCCACAGTTGCCAAGGATTATGGGTTACTTCCTCCCAAGATAGAATGGAAATCGTTTCTGTGATAGCGGCAAAACAAATCACAGAATTCCAGCGAACTCAAAGTAACTTTTTTTCAAATCACAGCAGAAAAAAAAAAATACTCACTGTTGAAATGGTGATAAACAGTGGCGGGAAAAACTGGAATATTATAAAGAGGAAGAGGATTTTTTTTTCCTGTATGATATCGTGAATAATCTGTAACGAAATGAGTCACAGAAGATGGTATTTATAGACCACTGTTAGTGTGCTTGAACAGGTGCAAAATCTATTCAAAAATGGAGTTTTCCAACAGTCACACTGTTTAGGAAGATGACTGTTGGAACAGTCACACTGTTTGGGAAAAACGGAAATAAAAAATCAAATTAAATTCGGATTCATTAATTAATTAAAAACTTAATTAAATTTTGGTCAAAAAAATTAATCTTATCGATCGATCATTTGACCGAAGCTGAAGCCGCGAAGACGATGGCGCGAGAGGTCTTTCTTTTTCTCAACCTTTTGAGAATCATATAACGTGTTTCACTATATAAACACACTAAAAAAAGTTTTCCCATCCAATGTGGGACAATGAATTTTTCCAAACTTAATGAATTTGAAATTTTCATTTCCCTCTAAAATTATTTCTTCCATTTCCCTTCCACTCCATTTATATTAAGACCATGCATGACTATGCATTTCTTAATAAATTCCAACAATATTTTATGTCCCACCAGCTGGAAGCTAGACTAGCCTAGATATCTTGCGAGTATTATCTAGTTTTAGTAATAAGATATTTTAGTCAATTAGGAATAGTCGTTAACGAAATTTTATTTAGATATTCTACAGGCAAATATTCTCACATAAAAAATAGTAAATATATATGAAATGTATATCACAAATGAATATTCTGTGAACCTTTTTTTGTTGCATTTAAGAGCACTGTTTAATGTGATCGTCCATTTTTCATTTGACATGATTATGAAAGTGAAATTGTAAATATAAATATTTAATATTTGAAAGAACGTGGGATCATAATATTTGAACATTTTTTCTTTTATAAAGTCGAATTTAAGAATTGGAAAGAGTAAAAATGGAGTTTTTGAAACTTATTATGATATCTATGTAAGACTTTTATTTCAAAAAAAAAAAAGTGATCAATATGCTACTCAGTACTTACGATTAGAGTTATTTTGAGTGACAATTAAAATAATTTTTATTGGATGACAAGATATTTGTGCTTTGACTGTATTACTTCAATTTTATACATGCACATCAATTTTTTTATTTTATATAATATTTTTATACTCACACAAATAATATCACACTGTTAAAATTTAATTTTCATCAAACTTAATGCTCAATTAAATAGAAAAAAAGAAAATAAAAACAGAATATATTTTCATTCATGGATGTTCGCAAAATGACAATTCTCGTTTAGCGTTTTGACCACTAAGACCAAAACCAGGTCTGGTCAAGTCAGTCAAATGTCCGTTTCTACAGACTTTCCACTGGCCCTCAGTGTCAAGATGGTAATTTGAACCGAATACAGTGGCAATTGTTAAGAATATTTTATATTTTCACGGCCCCACCACTCTTCTCTATTTTTCAAGTCTGAATGTATATCCTTTTCTCAGTCCTTTGCTTAAGCTTCCCACCCACCCCACTGTCTCCCTCCCTACTCTGATTGACACAAACACTCATATACTGATTCTCAAGTGAAACCCGTAGATCTGAGCCCAAAATCTCCCCTTAAACCCTAATCCGGGTAAGCATTCTCTTTATTTCAGCTATCTGTTGTTGTTTTTCGTTTTAGAACGAGCAATGAGCTACGCATTTGTAGTGCATCTATGGCTTTTTGAATTAACTTCTTTTGAAGACGATTCACTGAGATCTAAGTGATTTTCCAGTTACTATGGCGTTTTTATTGTTGTGAATGTACTTTTTGGCCTTCAATTTTATGTGCATTTGTGTAAATGTGAGGGCTTAGAGTTGGATATTCTCTACTTAGTTGGAGGATTTTTCCTGTTTATTTTTGCTTTACTCAAAATTATAATGCTTTCCTCATAGCTGTAATGTGACGTAATCTAGCAGTTTCCCGCTGCAATTTTAAGCGAAGGTGAAAATTGAAAAGATAAGAATTGATATTCCTCCCCATATCTAGAACTTAGTAGAGGTGCTAAACCAATTTTTAAGAAATGTTGAATATTTTGTGGCCTACTAATATGGAGTGACAGCTCAATAGCTCATTTTAGTGATGTCGTTATGCTATTTATCCTGTGTAACTTTCTGCAAATTTCATCATCAATCCCTGAGATATGTGTTCTGGGTCGCCCCCAAGGCTTAGTTCAAGTGGCACAAGTTGAGGGACTTGTGACTTAAGGTCATAGGTGCGAGCCATGCGAGCTAAGCCTGGTATTTATGTGGAGAAGGTTAGAGTAGCGGACTCATTATCCTCGAGTTCTGAAGGCTGCGTTTGTCCTACGGGCTGGCCCCAGATGGATTACTTGGTCATCAAAAAAAGAAAGAAAGATATATGTATTCTAGGTTGAAAGCTTAGCTTGGTTTTTGGAATCATTTTCAGGATTGGTCCGAGTGAAGATGGCAGAAGCAGATGCTCAAGCTCCTGTTCTTGACGAAACAACTTGCGGTTCCCTACTACAAAAGCTGCAGGCAATTATTTATTTATTTATTTGTTTGTGAATTTAGCCTCAGTTTTTTAACTAATTATTAAAGGAACCAATCAAGTATTCTCTAAAGTATATACTATATGAATGTAGCTGATGGCTGAAAGAAATTTGTCTATTAATGCAGCAAATTTGGGATGAGGTCGGTGAAACTGATGATGAGCGGGACAATATGCTTCTTCAGATAGACCAAGAGTGCCTGGATGTCTACAAGAGAAAGGTTGACCAGGCTGTGAAGTCACGGGCTCACCTTCTTCAGGCATTGGCAGATGCCAAAGTTGAACTCTCCAGGCTGCTATCAGCCCTGGGAGAGAAGACATATGTTGGAATTGTGAGTGACCTTTACTTCATTTTTGTTTTGGATGGACAGAACTACTTATACTTATTTTTGTTTGAAGTCATAATGTTGCTTGCTTTTTCTTATGTCTGTTTTCCTTCCTGTGATTGATTCTCTAGCCTGAGAAGACTTCAGGTACAATCAAGGAACAACTTGCAGCTATAGCACCAGCACTGGAAAAACTGTGGGAGCAGAAAGATGATAGGATAAAAGAGTTTTTTGACGTGCAATCACAAATTCAGAAGATAAGCAGTGAGATTGCAGGAACTCGCGAGCAAGTTGAGAGTCTTACAGTGGACGAATCTGATTTATCTCTTAAAAAGTTGGATGAGTTTCAGGCACAGCTTCAAGAGCTCCAAAAAGAGAAGGTATAACAACAAAGAAAATATTTATAGGCTGCTTATCTGGTTCTGCTTCCTGTTAGATACTCAATACCTTCTTGTTTGATCTTGCAGAGTGAGAGACTACAGAAGGTCCTTGAACTTGTGAGTACCGTGCATGACCTTTGTGCTGTTCTTGGCATGGACTTCTTCAGTACTGTCACAGAAGTTCACCCAAGCCTGAATGATTCAACTGGTGTACAGTCAAAAAGTATTAGCAATGATACTCTGTCAAGTCTGGCTAAAACTGTCTTAGTATTAAAGGAGGATAAGAAGCAGAGATTGCATAAGGTAAATGTCCTTACTCTTTTAAGTTGATCATTTCGCTATTCTTATTATTACTTCTCATCATGTTCCGAATACATTGGACATATTTTGCAATGTGTATTCTTCAAAATTTGGATCCTCCAAGCATTACTCGTCTATACTGCTAAAACAGAATATCTCACTCTGCTTGCCCATCCTGTGTGCATGGCTGGAGTTTCTTTCCTTGGAATTGTTTCATTCTATTTGGACCTTGCACAATTCATTCAACTGCATATGACAGCTGTAGACAGTACTTAGTTTAGCACTTTACTTCAAACATGTTATAGCCAGTTATCTCTCTTGTCTACATGATAATATTTCACTCAGCCCCCACCTCTTTGAATTCCTCTCCCTTCTGATTGTATTCCCTCATGCAGCTTCAAGAATTAGCAACTCAGCTAATCGATTTATGGAATTTGATGGATACCCCAGAAGAAGAAAGGAGCTTGTTTGACCATGTTACCTGCAACATATCAGCTTCAGTAGATGAAGTGGCCATTCCAGGGGCTCTTGCTCTTGATCTGATTGAACAGGTATTAGGAGGTGGAGGTTGATCTTACAATCCACTTCAAGTGCTTTAATAGCTTGTCACTAACTGCTTTTCTGTTTTATTGTCAAGGCTGAAGTAGAAGTTGAAAGGCTTGATCAACTAAAAGCTAGCAAGATGAAGGAGATTGCTTTCAAAAGGCAGGCTGAACTGGAAGACATTTATGCTCGTGCCCACGTAGAGATTGATACTGAGGCTGCTCGAGAAAAAATTATGGCACTGATCGATTCTGGGAATGTTGATCCTGCAGAATTACTAGCTGACATGGACAATCAGATTGTAAGTGCAAAAGAAGAGGCTCATAGCAGGAAAGAAATACTGGATAAAGTTGAGAAATGGATGGCAGCTTGTGAAGAAGAGAGCTGGCTTGAAGACTACAACAGGGTATATTCTCTTGTATTCTTCATGTTGTCTTTCCTCTCTCTTTTTTGTGTGTGGATAAATTCTTCATGCTGTCTTGTAAATGAGCATATGAGATGAGTAGAACTTGATTTATCAGTATATCCGGCAGAGCTTGATTTGTCAGTGTATTGGTAGAGAATGCGCCCTTTTTCATCCTTTCACTTTTTTGATATGCTTCATAATATATATATCCTAGTGATCCAGTTCAAGAAGCTAGTAAAGCATTCTAATGAAAGTGTGAACTGAGATCTCTTGAACACTACTGGTTTGCTACTTCTGTAATGAAAATCTAAAGTAAGAAGCTGCATATGAATTTCAATATGGTCATCACATTTAAGATAAAAAGTAACTGACGGCATTGGTGAAACTTGCTAACTTTTATACACTTATGTGTTACATACAATTATATGCCACTAATCTGTAGTAGATGTCTGTCCCAAAAACACAATTTTTGGTTCTTCCCCTGCACTTATACATTATTTGGTAACTAAGAAACTACAAGTAAGTGAAGTTTGCTAGTTATATGATTTAAAACCAAAAACATTTTGGTATTTGGGTAAAATGGGGTTTCCATGCCTGTCGTTCATCTAATCAACATAAAGGTATCTCTCCCCTGGAATCATGATGATAACATGTCATAAATAATGGTGAAACAGGACGACAACCGATATAATGCAAGCAGAGGAGCACACTTAAATTTGAAGAGGGCTGAAAAGGCTCGGATATTGGTCAACAAAATTCCAGGTAAATCCCAAATTCATTTTCATCACTGTTAAAACTGCGTATTTTGGATATTTGTGTTGGCCTGATATTTGTCTGGGATGATGCAAGTACTTGTCAGTTGTACCAAGGATTTCTATAAGGATCTATCTTAGTGTCTTTCATTACTTAGTTCAGCTTTCCATTTTAAGGAGCTCAAGGATTCTTTCTTACTTGACTTGGAAGTTCAACAATTTAAGATCCATTGCCTTTCTGTGCTAAACAAGATTCATTTTTACTGGTGCATATGTCGCTGAGTCTGAATTTAAAATTTGGTTATGCAGCTCTTGTGGACTCCTTGGTTGCAAAAACCAGAGCATGGGAGCAAGAGCGGGACACCACATTCACTTATGATGGCGTTCCACTACTTGCCATGCTAGATGAATATATGATGCTCAGGCACGACAGAGAAGAAGAGAAAAGAAGGTTGAGGGTAAGTCTGCAGTCTCTTACGGTGATATCACCTCTTCACCTCTTCTGGAGTTAATTGGTGAAGAGAAGCTTGACTTTACATTAATTTTTTGCTTGTCATTATACCAAGAATAGTTTGAAAGGCCTCACTAAATGTTTCATTTTATATCCGGCAGGACCAGAAGAAGTTCCATGAGCAGATAAGCAAAGAAGAAACAGTATTTGGATCAACGCCAAGCCCTGCTCGACCACTTGGTCCAAAGAAGGTAACAGGCCCACGAGCAAATGGCAGTGCCAATGGGCCGACAAGCAGAAGGCTGTCACTTAATTCCCACCAAAACGGTTCCAGGTCAACTAATAAAGATGGGAAGAGAGACACCAGACCAATTGCTCCCCTGAACTATGTTGCCATGACAAAGGATGATGCAGCCTCTCACATTTCTGGAAGTGAGCATAGTCCTAGCACACCTTAGTAACTGCTGAACAAGAGATGTGTACTCATATACCATTGTGATGTCTTCTATTGTCATTACCTAGTCTAGTTCATGTAGTAGGATAAATATGTGGACAGTGAGTGATCAGAGAGTAGACCTAATAGTTTGTGCTATAGTCATTAATATCAGAAAGTTTCTCGAAATATTGGCTCTTGTTCTGAGAAAACGGAAGCTCTATACCAAACTGTAGTGATGCATATCTGATCATCGTCTAGGAGTATTGTTGTTACAACTGGGTAGTTGTAGAGTAGCCCTGTCAACTTAGAGGGAAGAACATTGATTGCTCAAGATTAGTTTGATTTAGTGCTCAATTATGAGGAATTGGAGGAACGCAGGTGAGGTGATGGTATGAGAGATAGCCTACCATATGTAATGCCTATCCATGCAATGTACATCTCTCTAGGTTGAGTATCGATGTGCAAAAGTGAGATGTTATTCTAGGATATGAGGGAAATCCTTCAGTTGGTTTTATTCCGAGATGGAGTGTATGATTCTTAAATGTGGCGACTCTAGACCTGGACAATTTGAAATCAGAGACTAGAAAAGATAATTTTAAGAAATATATTTGATAGGACTCCTTTAACTATGAAATTCATGTAGTATATTGAGTACTATCTAAATCCTTTTTAATAAGCTTTGCCAATTGTCTAAAAATGTAGTAATAATATCCTTCGGCTGTTCGGCATGAGCAACAGTAGACAATCAACTATTGAATAGTAATCCAATTGGAGTAATAGGTACTCATTGAATTATTTGAGGTGCACGTAACTTTGATATACCAATATTATGAAAAAATAGTGATTCAAAAGAATACGAGTATGCGAAAATCTTGATAATATGGTCTGTCACACTCTTTGAAACAACTGTAGCTTCCTTCATTTTACGGTTAAGAAAGGTATTCCTTCTTTAGAGAAAAAAATATTGAACTATTCAATACATTACTTAATTTCCCTTATGGTTTTGGCGCATTTATAAAAGTAAATTTTTGTGCAGTAATGATAAGGGTATCTGATTAATAGCCTGTTTGGCCAAGCTGGAAAAATCAACTTATTTTGAGAAGTGGTTTTTTCAAAAGTACTTTTGGAGAGGAGCAGTTTGTACCCAGCTAATCAATTTGAAAAATACTTTTGAGTAATAATTTATGTTTGACCAAGCTTTTCAAAAAGTATTTTTAAGTATCAAATTACGAATTAGGACATGAAGAGATTCACTTAATAGTTAATATTATATATGTAAATAAATAATTTCAAAATTTTATTATTAGAGATAATAATCAACCTTTTTATTTATTTAAGTAAAATATGAAAATAAAATTAGAACGTACTTTAAATCTATCAAGATGATTTAAATATATCTCAAAATCATTCAACAAATATAAAAGCATTCTCCCAGAAGTCACTATATATTAGAAAGCTATCCTAAAAATAAGAAAAAAATATTTATAGATTAATATCTTAAGTATTAGGTTTAAAATAAGTAAGGTTATTTTGGAATATACTATATTTTGCTAAGGGTAATTTTGTTAAGAAGAAAAGTAAAAACTGCTTTTCCTGTTTCTCAAAAAGTGCTTCTGCTTCTTTTCAAAAGTATTTTTTTCTCCAAAAAAATTAGACAAAAAATAAATATAAAAAAAAACACTTTTGAACTAGGAAGAAGCTTGCCCAAACAAGCTATAAATTACCTTTACTATCTTGGAAGTTACTGAGGACGGAACTGAAAGAAGATAGTTAATGCCCTCTTAATTTTCTAAAATGACAAATATCTTTTTATCAAATTCTTTTACCTAAAGTTATACTTTCTCTATCACATTTTACTTGTTCACTTCTCATAGTTAAAGTATATCAATGGTATTGTAAATATCTAAATTTGACTAATAGTACTCCCATTAATTTTAGAAATAATTACATAATGATAAGGATAAATTAAAAAATAGATTATTAATTTTTTCTTAATTTATTAAAGTGAGTAAAAAATTATTTTTAATATAATAGACAAAAAAAAGAAAATGGAAACCGGAGATGGTATTAGATCAAAGAAAACGGAGACGTCGAGGGGTATTAATTTCTACCTGTTTGAAAAGAGTTACGTAGGAGTACTTTTTTAGTAACTTGGAAGAATTACTATCTTTAGTATACATATAAATTTCTCTTGGGAAAAAAGGAGCTTCCTTCTCAAGAAGGAGAAGGGAAGCGAAATTGCACAGAAGAAATATCACCAAAAGAAGTCGCAACAATAAGAAAGCTGGTGTCAATTGTTAGGCGCAAAACACTGAAGTTGTCATAAATCGAAGGTTGTAGAAGTGGCGATGTCGAAGGAGAACGAACCGGCAAAGCTGCTACTGCCTTGCCTTCAACGTGCCGATGAGTTGCAGAAACACGAACCTCTCGTTGCCTACTACTGTAACTTTTATTCCCCCTTTTTCATTTTAAAACCCTACTTTTCCTTTGTTCATACTAAATTTGGTTTAGAATTGTCTAATTGAGATTATGTTGTGGCAGGTCGGTTGTACGCAATGGAGCGAGGGTTGAAGATTCCTCAAAAAGAGCGTACAAAGACCACTAGTTCCCTCCTTGTCTCCCTTATTAATCAACTCGAAAAGGTTTCCTTTTTCTTAGTCAGTTGAATCCCTAGATTTGCTTAGAAATGTAGACTTATAAAGACAACATCTTTTTAGAAATATGGTGAGTGAGATATTCATGTTACATTAAATTTTCGTCTACTTTAGCTTCCTAGAGTGTAGTTGATCTCAAATGTAGAGGAAATGTTGGCAGCTAGTGTTAAAATAGTCTTACTATGATGAACTCTTTTAATACTGCCAGAGGATTCATATAGTCAGAGTCCAAGTAATTTGGGATTGAGGAATAGTTTATTGAATGATTGATTTATATTTGAAAATTGAGAACTAATGTCCTTATCACAATGTGAGAAATTTTGCTCAGGGAGTAGAAATTAGCATATTGTTTGGGTAGCATATCCTTGACTTTATCTAGTGTTTTGTTTATAAACTTATCTTGGCCTATTAGCTTACCTTTTTCCAGCTTGATTGAAATTTGAAAGCAAATGTTTGGCTAGCATATCCTTGACTTCCATGCATTTTAAGAAGAATTTTGTTCTGGTATATAATCTTATCTTGGTGTTTTAGCTTAAGTTTTTCGGCTTGATCAGCCAACACATCTGCCAGTCTCATTGAATGGTCATTACTCTTTGAGCTCGTAGCTTGAGATCTGCTTGATGTCTATGTTTGGTGTGGCTTTCTTTGTCTTATTCGATGTCATGTCTGTTGCTCTCTTTCTACAGGATAAGAAGTCATTGGAATTGGGGCCCGATGATCATTTGCATGTGGAGGGATTTGCCTTGAATGTTTTTGCAAAGGCAGATAAACAAGATCGAGCTGGGAGAGCAGACTTGTATGAATTTTGTTGTTTATGTGACATGCACCTTTTTGTTTTTCCCTTGCATCATTCTTCTCATATGTAATTAGTCGTTCTACCTTGTCATTCATTAAAGATGCCATCTTGACTGCACTGATATAAAAAACAAGACCCGTCTTGGCTGCTTTATCTGGTTTAGATGTGCCAGCCTCATGTTGCATGGAATAAGACATAGTTAAGAATAGATGCTTACTACCAGCCGTTCACCAGCTTCTGTTTTGATCTCTTGGACTTTTCAAAGTAGACGGATTTAGCTTCATCTTCTAGATTTTTTCCATTGCTCCCCTCTCTCTTTAGTTAATTAGTTCAAACATCTGATATGGTGGCTGTTTCTGACCTTATCTATGCTTCAACTGTCCTGTACAACATATTTAATTGGTGATACTAAATGTAAACGAAGTTGATTTAGATACTTGTTTGTTAATTGGTATTGAAGCTTCTTAACCGTTATTGGAGCTTGTTTCTCTATTGATGATTAGGAATTGGGAATTTCTTTGCAATGACTGACTGGGGTTTTACAGGAATACAGCAAAGACGTTTTATGCCGCCAGTATCTTTTTTGAGATCCTTAATCAGTTCGGTGAACTCCAGCCTGATGTGAGTTTCCATCGTGTTGTGACAAGTTTTAATCTCTCTCTCTCTCTCTCTCTCTCTGTTAGCTCTTATTTGTTTTAATTTTTTGTCATGATACCTGATTATGCAAAACATTAATTTTCCAACTATATTTAGTGATGTAGACTCTGTTCGCCTGATTGGATGACCTTATTATATTATCAGCTTGAGCAGAAACAGAAGTATGCAGCTTGGAAGGCAGCAGATATAAGGAAAGCTCTGAAAGAAGGAAGGAAGCCTGTACCAGGCCCTCCTGGTGATGAAAGAGATATTTCGGAGCTGTCCGGTGCACAAAATGATACATATGTAAGGTTCATGCTTGTGATAATTTGTTGGATTAGTGTATTATCCTATCTCAAAAGTTTCCAGAGGCAGATTAGTGACAGTCATGCATTGCCACTGATTGTCTTGCATGTGTGAACACAGACCATTCTTTGTTGATAAGTTTGAAAGTGACTTCTCTTTCTGGAGCTGCTTATAACAGAGAGTAGATGAAAGACAATGGGGCATAGGGAGGCTTATTTCTGTACTCGTTGAAGTGTAATTTAAAAAGCTTTCATAACACTGTCAAGGGGTGAAAAGCCTTAAATTAGATGTTAAGCGTTTCTTGCTTTTGGGAATACCGAAAGTTTCTCACCTTAGTGTTTGTTTCCCTGTTAACAGTTTAAGATATTGAACTTTGAGCTTTTCCCTTTTGATTCTGTTTAAATTAATTTTTATTGTGTCTTTAATGGATTAGGGACTAATCCCTTAAACACTCAAGCAATTATATTGCTTAATTTTCTTGCTTGCAATGATTATTTCCTCTCTAGAGCATCTAAAGACAGTAATTGCAAGCTATCGTGGCTAACTGACCATAGCATCTTTGCAGGATCATCAACCTAGTGGAACTGATTCAGTCATCAAACCTGCACCAGAAGCCGATTTAGTCATCAAACCTGCACCAGAATCCAGTTCATTTAATCACGTATATGACGATGCGCATTATTCTGCAAATAGACCGTCTCCTCCATCCACCCTACCACCACTTCCTTCACGTGTCCCTCCGTCACCTCCGGCAGCCACCACACCAACTCCTCCTTCACATATCCCTCCATCACCTCCTTCATATTCTAGTGATGAGTATCCTTCTCAAAATGACTATTCTTCTCATAATTTCCAGCAGACTCCATCAGTTAATATATCTGAAAATCCATCTTACTCTCCGTCGTATCACCATCAACCTTATGTGCAAGAACCACAGTTTCACTTGCCACAGCACTACCCTTCGCATGATGTTCCCTCGTATTCATATCCCAATTTCCAGGCATATCCTAGCTTTATGGAGAGCAGCCTTTCTTCTGGGTCATTACATCACCCTTCTTACTACCAAGGCGCTGATGCTTCGTATTCCACATTGCCTGCATCTAGCACTGTAAACTATCCATCAAACACTCAATACAGCTCAAGTGATAGAAATGGGACTGCATCACAAGCTGCAGCTGCTCCCACGAAAACATATGAATACAACAGCAATTACCAGCCTCCTCCAGATAAAATAGCTGAAGCACACAAGGCTGCAAGGTTTGCTGTTGGGGCTCTAGCATTTGATGATGTCTCTATTGCCGTGGACTACCTCAAAAAGTCACTTGAGTTGTTAACAAACCCATCAGCTGATCAATGAGGTGCGTCGTGCTACCTAATTGAACGTCTGAGACTACTTTTTAGGGGTTGTTCATTGTTTGGTTTAGTTTGTAAAGATGGCTTTGTTGGCTGTTGTATCCTTTTTTACGCGAACAGTGATGTGATTTTGTATGCATCTAGGAGTCTTGTCAGCTTTATGATTTTTGTGATTTCAAATAGAAGATATACGAAACCCAAGTGAAGCCAGGAGGCCCATCTATATAAAGGATGTACGAAAAGAGAAGCCCATAAAAAATGTCCGAGTTCAAGAACTGATCTGTAAGCATTGAGAAAGTAGCAATTATTTTAATTTTAATTTTAATTTTTTCTATTATTATTATTATTTTATTTATTATATAGAAGAGAGAAGAGGAGGTCGACCAAGGGCACAATGGTCATTTCAAATTATTAGTGCATTGTTTGCTTGTCTAGGCTCAAAAGTTTAGTTGTGGGTCTTAATAACAGAAAAAACCAAAACTAACGTGGCCGTAAGCTATTAAATTCTTTAGGTGGACCCCACTTTCCATTCAACCTTCACTATCTCATTAAATGCATTACTTGATTGTTATTATTATTTTTTCAATAAGTAGTTTTAAGTAGAAAAATTATCTTTTTTTGGTAATTTTTTTAATTCAAATGTTCACCTGATTAGGAGTACTATGGTAACATATTTTATATATGATCAATTCTATTATCTCCTTTAGGAACATTATTTCATTTATTTTATTTATTAACTATTTCAGGTAAGAAGATTTTATTAAAAAAAAGTGATAATTTATGTAGATTTACATTCATATGTTCTTATATTATTATTATGATATCATTTTATACAAAGTTCTCATTAAATTGCAATTTCAATTGGAATACTTTATAAAAATAGGAAAAAATATTTAAGAATAAATTATAGTTTCAAGTCCCCTTTTTTATTATAGGATATTAAAATTTGTTCAAATTGTATAATAAGTATCACCTCTCTAAAATATGATTTGAGAATATCTGAAGTAAAAATTAAGACAATTAATTTGTGGAATTTTCTTATTTTAAAAATCATTATATATTAGGAAGTGTAAGAAGTATCGTCATACAAAATTATATTTCTCCCTCTATGATCGAAGTTAGTTGGGTACTTCCTCTATTCAAATAGAATTCAACATTATATAAATTTTAAAAATATATAAATATACAATTAATTATTTTAAAAAAATCTCAACAAATAACTATTGTGATGAAAATTGTATATACCCTAAATAGTATCTCAATCATATCAAATGAAACTAGAAAAAACTGCAATATTTCAATTTAAGGTCAATTTGATTAGTATTTAGAGTGATCGAGAGATTAATTTATTTTTAATATTATGTCATTAAACTAGAACAAAATACAAATTTTCTTGTTAAAAATTCTTAATAATTAAAAAATCACGATTATTATTTCAAAGAACCAAAAAAGTACCTTTTCATCAACTATTTGGGAATAAAATTAATATGTTTTATTATTCAAATTTTGATTAGTGTAAAAAGAAAAAGTAATACATTAACACAACTGAAAATACTAAAAGAATAAAACTATATATCATACAATTTAAACAATGAGAAAAGTACATCACGATTTCAGAAAAATTAAAATGCACATAATGCAAAAGATAAATAACAATACAGGTAATCGTGGTTCTATACGTTATTACACAACAGCCTATTCTCTTTCTTCTTTCCCTAAAGGCATAGAAAGTGTGTAATTAGCAATAGACCAAAAAATATTAAAAGGAAGAAAAAAAGAAGAAGAAAAAAAAAGCAACAATGTTGTTGTTGTTATTATTATTATTTTCTAAACTATTTAGAAGCGAGAATAAGTAGGACGACGAAGTCCTGCTTTAGGGTTATCTTTTGGCATTTCAAAATTTAATAATTCCTTTGCTTTAGTGTTGTTGCATGTGTACTTCGACTTCGTTGGACATGTGTCTTATGCATCAGTCACCTTCTTTAATATTCTTATCTTACCCTATACTCTCTCTCTCTCCTTTTTTTCTCTCTTGTTTCCTCTTCCTTTGGCGTTAGGTTTGAAATTAAAGTTGTCGATTTTGGATGGTTGGTTTTTTTGGTTAGTTTATCCTTATTGAATTTTTTCTAGTATTATATAGTTCCGATCGAATTGAACTATACTCTTCAAGTTTCAGCAGTGGCCGCACATGAGGATACTTAGGATTCAATTTACATGATTTAAGTTTTTTTCCAGTATAACTCTTCAAATCGAAACAAGACCGGAAAAGATAGCCATTTAACCTAATTACTATATCGTGAAATAAAAGAAGAAGAGGGATATTCATGTGCGGCTAGTAAAGTTCTTACGTCACATAGAACTTTAATAATAGTTTGATTAGCCTCGTCTGCGTTCCGTATTACTTCCTTTTTGGTGAGTATTTTCTGACTATTAATTTATTGAAAGGTCTACTGTCTCTTGGTTTTCTTTCGCTGTTTAGTTTGATCTTTTGTCTATTTTTGGGCTTTTGC
>MCJB01029935.1:79031-112367 GCA_002018475.1 Nicotiana obtusifolia | reverse complement strand
AAAAGATGCCTGGAAGGCAATTCAGTGATCGATAAAGGATAATTTCCTTAATCCTTTCTAATCCCACATTAATCCTCCATTACCTATCAAAATATCCTCAAAAATATCCTACCCATGCCAAAACAAATTCCCACATCTTTCCATAACTAGCCGGGCCCTACTTCTTGTTGTTTTCCTACCATAATCATCCAAAAACTCTCAAAACATATCCTACCCATGCCTAGACAAATTTCCACATCTTTCCATGCTATGCGGGCCCCATTTCACCTTGTTTTCACATGCTTTCACATGCCTCCACATGCTTTTTCACATGCAACACAATGCAGTCACATGGCATCACATACTTTCACATGCTACACCATGTATATTTCAACCCGTTCACATGCTTTCAAGTGTTTTTAGTGGTTTGCCTAAAGTCCTTCACATGCCAAGAAGGACCCGCTTATAGATAAGTTTGCCATGTAAGATAGGTTTGCTTTATCTAGAATGTTTGTCTTGTAATAACCTCCTAGTCCTATATAAAGGAGGGCTTGTAGTAGTTGTAGGATCATCTTGTAATCATCGAATAATTGACTTGTACAAAATCAGAAAATCATCTTGAAAAACCTTAGAGTCATCCTAAAATTTTCTTGTAATTTTCGTACACCCCTTGTAAATCTATTGTGATATATTACATATGAGTTCTTTCTAAATTTCCTTCTTGTTCTTCCTTTCGAATTGATGGAAAGGCCGGTCCATGTATGAAAATAGAGTAAGTGTACTCTTTGAAAGTTAGCTTGTTGTAGTACGGTCCATGTATGAAAATAGAGTAAGTGTACTCTTTGAAAGTTAGCTTGTTGTAGTGCGAAAGTTTTCTGAGTTATGAACAGTTAACGTTGGTTATAGTACAAAAGTTTTCCGAGTTGTGTAGCTTGGCAAGGTTGAAGCCAGCCCCTTTTTGTAGGAAAACTTTTGCGACTATAAACAAATTAACTGCTTGTGTAGCTTGGCAATAGCCAGCCCGTTGGGTGTAGCTTGGCAATAGCCAGCCCCCTTTCAAGCCTAATGAAACTAACAAATTCCAGCTTCTACATTCGATGCCGAAACCTATCAAATCGAGTCCGATTGACCTCAAATTTTGCAAACAAGTCATAAATGACATAACGGACCTATGAAGATTTTCAGAACTGGATTCCGACCCCGATATTAAAAAGTCAAGTCCTCGGTCAAACTTTTTCAAATATCTTCTATTTTCCAACATTCGGCAAAATGCGTTGAATTGTCCTACGGACTTTCAATTTAAAATACGGACACACGCCTAAGTCCAAAATCACCATACGAAGCTATAGAAACTCTCGGAATTCCATTCCGACCCTCAGATCAAATTCTCGCCTAACAACCAGAAATCGCCAAAATACTAACTCCACCAATTCAACCCTAATTTTACACCGGACCTCCAAAACCAATTCCGATCACACTCCTAAGTCATAAATCATCTCCCGAAACTAATCGAATCGTCGGAATTCACATCCGAGCCCTCTAACTCATAAGTCAACATCTGGTTGACTTTTACAACTTAAACCTTCTTGAAAGAGACTAAGTGTCTCATTTCTTACCAAATCTACTCCGAACGCAAACCATTCAACGCGATTACATAAAACACGGATAACGAAGCATAGTAAAAGCAGAAATGGGGAAAACGGAGCGGTAACTCACGAGACGACTAGCCGGGTCGTCACAAGTTTGGACCCCGTGACAAAATCCTAGAACAATAGAACATTCGAAAACCCTAAACCAATAGAGCGGGCCTCAAATTCCAAAACCCTAGACGTAACAGCCACATGAGTATTTTCTTTCTATCTCAATGGCAACGCAACAGACGTATGAGCAGCATTTGATATGTGTCCATGGTATTGCTGGTCGAGAGGATTTGTGGTATTGTATTGATTTAGTAAATTCCTTGCCGCATCAACTTTTTCCGGTTGCCCGAATTGATTTCGAAAATGCTGGAGGATGGACAGTTAAGGGTGACTACATCTTCTGGGCTGGTGGAATCCTGAACCTTACTTCAGACATAAATCGTCACTCCTCTTTGGAATTGATCAGGCACAACATCAAAAGCTCCAACCCGTCTGACTGGGAAACCGTATCTTATTCCAAGAAGCTTCACCAGCACGAAGCCTATGTCTTTGCTAAGGGTGATAGGATCTATGTTCTGGGGGGCAACACATTTCCATATGAAGGCCAGGAGGATGAAGGGAGGTACTGCGGTGAAGCTTACAACATTAAAATCCAAAGTTGGGAGCTGTTGGCTTGAATGTTCAGGATTTTTCTTTTCTTACTGTGTGTACCAGCGCCCTCGTGCAAGAGGAAGGTGAGACGATGGTTTTATGTTACTCGTCCGATAAGGGTTATTTGCTATTTTACAATGTCCGTAAGGATGATTTCGAATTTCAACTTCATCCCCACTTCTATTAAAGAGATCGAAGCTGCCCAAGCTGCCATTGTTTCCCTAGTGGGCTTGATGCTTGTGATCTTTCCATACTATGCAATGTGGTGAACAATGCACTGCCCGTTGCAAGGAACTCAACACTGTATTGGTTCTCCTATAATTGGAACTTGTATGGATATGATTTTCCAAGGAAAGATGGCTTAAATCAGCAAGTCTTAAAGGCAAGTTGTGGAAAGAACTTATTCAGGATTGTTTTAGGAGATATCGTGCATTTCCAGTTTTGGTTCATCTGTGTGATGAAAATTTCGTGGTGATTGCTCCGTTAGTTGATGGAATATTGGGAGTGGCTTCCCTTGTTGTATCCAAACGCGTATACTCTTTAGATGCGTCTGTGGAGTTATGCGGCACTTTATCGGTTGATCCTGATTTCACTCCTCTTGATGGGATGGCAATGTGAGTGCACTCTGTCTTTTATTCCTTGCCCATTTTATTTAGTTACATTAGCGTTTTCCAATGCGGATAAAAGACAATTAAATAAATTGGTTAAGTCTTATTAGTTTCTGAAGCTGTTTCAACCCTAAATATTACAATCAATGTCCTGTGAATGAAGTTAATAAATTGGTTAAGTCTCTTATCTATGATGATTGTTTTAAAGATTGACATATGAAGATGACTCTAAAAAGTCAGGAAACACTTGAGATAGCCTTTGAATAATAATAGTAGACAATGTATGTGTTGTCACCCTATTCAATGCTAGAAAACATGTTTTCCTTTGTTCAACGGGTGCAACATGTGCGGAAAGGGAGTTGGATGATGCAAATTGTTTGTTTTGCATTCTCTTTAATGCTTGTTTGGTCGTGCTTCTAAAATTAGATTATTTTGAAAGGTGCTTTTAGATAAAGTACTTTTGATTTTTGGAATTTATTTCTAAAAAAAAGTACTTTTGATTACGAGCAGTTTGTGTTTTGGCTAATCAATTTGAAAAGTAGTTTTGAGCAGTAATTAGTATTTAACCAAGCTATTTAAAAGTGCTTTTAGTAAATTTCCTCAAAAGTACTTTTCAAAGTGCTTTCGGGGAGAAGCTACCTTATTTTGCTTTTCGAAATATTCTTTTATGTCTACTCAAAAGCACTTTGTTCCATGCTAAAAGCTTGGCCAAACATCTTAACCTTGGAAAAAAGTACATTTGGCAAATAAAAGCTTCTTTTTACCAAAAAGAAGCACGGCCAAACAGGCTATAAGTTATCCGATTTAAGTTACCCGATTAAGGGAGATGTTCCTCAATTTGGATACCAAAATGGTTGTCTCTTTGAAAGAAGCTTTAGTTATCTAGTCAGGAAGCAAAATCGACATCGACGAGTAGAGGTGTGCATAATTTCATCTTGCTCTCACTAGGTGGATTTTGAGACAACTGTCATTGCACGAAATGAAAAAAATACAATCTTTTGTATCTATTTAGCTTTTTGTTGCAAGATGGAATATGGCATTGACATGCTAATTGACTTTCTTGCTTCTCGTCAAACCATAGATATTAAAGTAGACAGGCCATAAAGTCAAACGAAAATGCAACATTAAGTCGAGCACGGCCAAATAGGCTATAAATTATCCGATTTAAGTTACCCGATTAAGGGAGATGTTCCTTAATTTGGATACCAAAATGGTTGTCTCTTTGAAAGAAGCTTTAGTTAACTAGTCAGGAAGCAAAATCGACATCAACGAGTAGAGGTGTGCATAGTTCCATCTTGACCTCACTGGGTGGATTCGGAGGACAAAACTATCGTTGCACGAAATGAAAAATACAATCTTTTGTATCTATTTAGCTTTTTGGTGCAAGATGGAATATGGAATTGACATGTTAGTTGACTTTCTTGATTTTCGTCAAGCCGTAGATAATAAAGTAGACAGGCCATAAAGTCAAACGAAAATGCAACATTAAGTCGACAGATGGAATGAAAGGAAAAATAGCTCCGACTTCGCTTGGTATGTCAATATTATCTTTTACGCTATACATAGTTTGCAACCATTTGGTGCGGTCTATAAGGAGTTAGTAAAATGTTTTAACCATAAAAAATTAGACATCTTGAAGTTTAAAAGCACAGATGTGTCACTTTATTAGCATTTTGATGTAAACATTTGAATGTATATGAATCATACAGTTTGATAGAATTCAATGTTCCAGTGGAATGGTATGATATATTAGATATCACACATTAAAACATGACAATTAAGATGTTCTAACACTATGCTCATAAAAATAAAACAAAGCAGTTTCCCCTAGTTGTATTCCTCGAGGGAATAACAATTATCTGATGTAGCCTAGATGTGTTAGAACTGTTAATTTTTTGTTGCCCTGAAATTGTTTCATGTAGAAGTCACAAATTTGGCTGTTTAAATTTAGTTTGCAATTGCATGTTTGTATTTGGTTGACAAACTCCTAATAGTAAACTTGAGCGGAAAGATACACTTTGGGTGATTGCTTTATCCCTTTTGTCTTCAGGGACAAAGTATTTTCAAGCTTTAGTATTCAGATTTTTCTTTTTATATATATATATTTTAAAATACCTAACAATGAACTTGAGTGGGTGCTTTTATTTTGGGAATACGTGTAACAAAGGCTTTGATTATAGTTCTGACTTCCCCATAGAAACCAGAAAAAGGCAATTTAGGAGGAAATGTTCGAAGCGGAAAAAAAAATGAAATTCTCTTCCACCCTGTTTGTTTTTCCTGCCAGATTTTCTCTGAGTTTTGACATGGTGATGCTTTTTTTAACAGTGTTAAAGGTTGAAGAATATTCGGTCAAATACTATGCATGGACAGTGCAATTCTACAATGGAGAACTAAAGGTGAGATGCTCTTTCCAATTACTCCCTCCGTTTCAATTTATGTGAACCTGCTTGATTGGGCACGGAGTTTAAGAAAAAATAAAGACTTTTTGAATTTGTGATTCTAAACAAGTAAAAAGGGGTCCAGAGTATTTGTGTGGCTATAAAAGATTCTCATTGAGGGTAAAATTGGAAGCTTGAGCTAAGTTGTTTCTAAATTTAGAAAGGGGTCATTCTTTTTGGAACGGACCAAAAAGAAAATAAGTTCACATAAATTGAAATGGAGGGTATATCATTTTTGGCTGTTTATTTTGAGAATAGACTTGATGTTACGGTGTTTCTTCCCTTTCTTCATGAAGTTATATATGAAACAATTTTGAAATACCTGCATTTGAAAAAGTTTTCACTACTATTTGTCTATTTGCTGCAGGTCTAAAATCTTTTTATTATAGGAAGTTTCCTTTCAAGATATTTTTTCTGACTTAATTTTTATGGTTGCATTGCAGGTATCTTGTTCAATTAGAGTAAAATATTCGCATGGTTGAATCACTAAACTAATTTAACAACATCTAGGAAATTAAAAGAATATCCGAAGACTGAAATTCCTAGTCGGATGTTATAGATCCTTCCCCTGAATTGTTTTTTTCCGGTCACCTTCTCTCTCTCTTTTCTTTTAGATCTTGAGTTTTACGTTTTATAACTTGTTTCTTTTTTTTATTGGTTTTGTTTGCCATGTCATGACAACTGATATTTACGCGCTGGTCTTGATTTAGGATTTTCAGATTTGTGTTTAATAGATGCACATTGAGCATAGATTAGATATTTAATAGGTCATAAGATATGTTTAGATGTCTAAATAAAATATTCTGATAAGATTAAAAGGCTGCATATGTGTCCAAATAAGAGATTTTTATCTATATATACTACATTAGGAACTTATTTACTTTCACTCTTTGAGTTTTAATTTAATTATAAATTTATAATTTATCAATTATATACAAATTAGTATTAATGAGTATCCCTTTCTATTAGGAATTGAATAGAGAATATTAGTTATCTCTCTGTCTTCGTCTGTCTTTCTCCCGTCTCTCTCCCTTTTTCTGTTCTTTCGTCAATTTTTCTTCCTTTGATGTTCTCTGATTTTTATCCTTTCATGTTGAATTGAAAGAGTGTTTTCTTTTTATAAACAGAGAAATTAAAAAAAGAACAAAATAGTCTCTAAGTTAGTATCACAAAGAACAAAGTTGTTGTGGCTGTCATTAATTTGGATCACGTATAATTTGTCTATGGCAATTCAGTGTCTTATCCCTACCTCTTCCCTGCCAAAGCTTCAAAAGCAACTGTATCCCTATATTAGTATAAAGATTTGAATTAAACTTCATTGACAATCACTAAAAAGGTTCGGAGCTTTTAATTCGAAAATTAGGTTTGATTAAATTGTTATTTGTTTGGATTGGGTCTTGTTGCAAATGATTGAGAATGTCATTTGGAGTTTATATCTCAATTTGATTGAGATTTTATACCTCTCCCTACCTTTTCTTTGGCCTACCTCTACCTCTCCGTAAGCCCTCCAATGTCAATCTCTCACACCTCCTCACCGGAGCGTCTGTGCTCCTCCTACTCACATGACCAAACCATCTAAGTCGTGTTTCCCGCATCTTTTCCTCAAATAGGGGCCACACCCACCTTGTCGCGAATAGCCTCATTTTTTATCCAATCTAACCTGGTGTACCCGCACATCCATCTCAACATCCTCATCTTTGCTACCTTCATCTTCTGGACATGAGCGATCTTCACTGGCCAACAATCTGCCCCCATATAACATCATTGGTCTGACCACCTCTTTGTAAAATTACCCTTAAGTTTCGGTGGCACCTTCTTGTCACACAAAACACCGGAAGCAAGTCTCCATTTCATCAATCCCGCTCCAATACGATGTGTGATATCTTCATCAATCTCCCTATCCCCCTGAATAATAGACCCAAGGTATTTAAAACTCCCTCTCCTAGGGATGACCTGGGAGTCCAGCCTCACCTCTCCTTCCCCTCCATGAGTCTCGCCACTGAACTTACACTCCAAGTATTTTATCTTGGTCCTGCTCAACTTGAAACCTTTATATTCCAGGGTCTGTCTCTATACCTCTAATTGCACGTTCATATCGTCTCACGTCTCGTCAATCAATACAATATCATCTGCAAATAGCATGCACCATGGCACCTTCCCTTGGATGTGGCGCGTCAATACGTCCAACACCAGAGCAAACAAAAAAGGACTGAGTGTCGACTCCTGATGCAACCCCATCATAACCGGAAAATGGTCCGAGTCCCCACCCACCATCCTCACTTGGGTCTTTACTCCATCATACATGTCCTTAATCAACATAACATAGGCAACAGGTACACCTCTAGCCTCCAAACATCTCCACGAAACCTCCCTCGGAATTTTATGGTACGACTTTTCTAAGTCGATGAACACCATATGTAAGTCTTTCTTTCTCTCCCTATTCTACTCCATCAACCCAAACTGGTTCTCAAAAATAACCACACTCCTCCTCATCCTTAGCTCTACCACTCTCTCCCAGACTTTCATAGCATAGCTAAGCAGCTTGATACCCCGATAGTTATTGCAATGTTGGATATACCGTTGTTCTTGTATACAGGAACCATCGTGCTCCACTTCCACTCTTCGGACATCATATTCATTATAAAAATAATATTAAATAACCTAGTAGCCACTCCAAGCTTGCCCTGCCCGCACTCTTTCAAAACTCTACCCGGATTTCATCCGACCCGATTGCTTTGCCCCTGCTCATCTTACGCATAGCCCCCTCAACTTCATCATTTCTAATCCGTCTACAATACCCAAAGTCACAACGACTTCCGGAGAGTTCCAAATCACCCAGTACAATGCTCCTATCTCCTTCCTCGTTCAAGAGACTTGCGTCCCCACTACTCCTCCAAGCCTCCATTGTCACCAGCTTGACACCCCAACTCCTGCGCTTTAGCTTCCGTCAAGGCTCCCCACTTGATCCTATGTTGGCTATACATTGCACCCTTCCTCCACTTTCTCGTGATCTCAAGGTCCATGACCAGGAGTCTATGAAGGGTCAAGAGGTTCTCACTCGAGATGACCTTGCAATCCGTGCAAAGACCTCTATTGGACTTCCTGCAAAGTAAATAATCAATCTGAGTTCTCAACCACCAAACTCCGGAAGGTGACCAAGTGCTCCCTCTTCTTCATGAAACTCGAGTCTGCAATCACCAAATCAAATGCTCTAGCAAAGTTCAGCAGAAACGTTCCTCCTCCGTTTCTATCTCCAAAACCAAGGGCACCATGCACATCAATATACCCCCATATGTCGCTCCAATGTGGCCATTGAAATCTCCTCCTATGAAAAGCTTCTCGGTATGCGGGATACCACGTACCATATCATCCAAATCCTCCTAGAAATGCCTCTTGATTTCCTCATCCAAGCTTGCTCGAGCTGCATACGCACTGATTATGTTCAAAGTAAAACCTCCAATAACTAGCTTAATAGTCATCAGCCTGTCATTCACCCTCCTAACCTCCACCACTAGTTAACAGAGGTCCTTATCAACCAAGATACCTACCCTGTTCCTGCCCCCCGCTCTCCCAGAATACCAAAGTTTGAAATTTCCCACATCTCGCGCCTTATCTCCTACCCACCTAGTCTCCTGTTTACAAGCTATATTAATCTTCCTTTTTTTGAGAATCTTCGCTAACTCTAAAGATTTTCCAGTCAAAGTTCCTATGTTCCAAGACCCCACTCTCAGCCTAGTAGCTCTCTTAGCCCTCTTACCCCGCACCCCCTCCCCCGCATTGACACCCCTGAGGACAAGACCCTACCCTACCATTATTCACCAGAGCCACTATAATCTAGGAGTCACTACGTAAGCACTACCCCGAAAACAAGCAACAAAAATAAAATGAATTACCAAAATATAATTTACCACTAAAGGTTGCAAAACAGGTGAAGAACTAAAATAAAGGAACTAATAGGAACTATAATCTACAACTAAAGGTCAGAAAAGCAGGTGAAGAACTAAACAAATGAACTAAAGGAACTATAATCTACAACTAAAGGATAGAAAAACAAGTGAAGAAATAAAATAAAGGAACTATAACCTACAACTAAAGGATAGAACGATAGGTGAAGAAATACAGTACAAGAGCTAAAGAGGGCTATAATCTACAACTAGAGGTCACAAAGAAAATGTGCAAAACTAGAACCGAACTACTAGGGGATATTTGAAATAAAGATTCAAAACAAAAATGTAAACAGGTAGATAATAATATAAAAAAGTAGGCAATGCTATCATTAATGCAATTAATTTAACAATGCTTGGGCAAATACTGACTAAAGATTCCAGAAAAAAATAGGCAGGCAAGGAGATACAATTACGCTAAAACATCAAGACAAGAGAGCAATAATGAACCTGGATTGCAGCCTTTGAAGTTAACAGAAATCGATATATTGCTATGAGATGAAGAATAATCGTGAATTGAAATTGCTCAACCAGTACGTAAAATAGCAGAATGGAAGGAAAGAAATAACAATGGAAGGAAAAAATATATATAGAAAATATATACAACTAAAATAATTATATACAAATTGTATGTAATTGTAGTTCTTGACCAGATTCTGTACAAAAGATATTGTATTTAAGTTGTAAATGAATCTGTCCTGTAGTTATCTAATCTTTTATTTTATTGGTTAAATGCCCAATACCGTATGGCTTGCTGGTTGGATCTGAATCTGACATGTAGTTATCTAATCTTTTTTTTGTTTACCTCCCCTACGATGGAAAGTACAACGAAAGCTGCTTCGAAGTAGAATGGGCTCGTTCATCCACTGTATGTAATTAAACTCATCTCTTCATCACTATATTCTGCATCATCACTGTATCTCTAGTGCAGAGGCACAAACTCTCACATCGAAAATTTCTCATGATTTGGACTGTCCAACAGCGCCCCTGCATCGTAAATAAAAAGGCTAGTGAAAAACCAATTCTTGAATTTTATGATCTAAAGTTTATGTCACTTGGAATTTACTTTCTAATATTTTCCTACTATTTAGAAGCGAGAATAAGCTCCTCTTCGTCTTCCTGCTGTTCATCATCATGCTTTAAGGGTAATTTCGAAAACTCAATTTTTTGCGTGCTAAAATTGGTTGTCTGTTTCTCTCAAATGCATAATCAAGTATACGTGGTCAACAAGTAATACAATGATGAATAGAGTGTCGAATCCACAGAAACTTATCGTTAACTACCGACTAGTTCAACTAAAATTGCTGTCAAACCAAGTCGAGCAAATGGTTAAGTTTTGTTATTATTAACTAAGACGAACAATTAAGACAAAGAACTAGACTAGCTCAATAGAGAATTGTTGTTGGAGTTACTTCAGTAAGGAGAAACATTCCAGGATTGTGGTTGATTCGCCAATCTAATTGAGTTTTAGTTAATTCCCCTTTAATACAATTCGCTTATGGTTGCTAAGTAACCAGATTGTATTTGCTCATAGTACTCTTTTGAATTACAATGCACTTGCTTAGGATATATTACCACTTATATTTCTATGTAATTAATTTACCAAAAACACATTAAGATCACAATATTCAATTAAGCATGGTGACTAGGTATAATTCTATCCTAACCACAAATCCGCCCTCTAACCTTAGAGATAAGATCATGCTTTCGTAAATACTTCCTTAATCTAAATCGGCTTTGTCAAGCATAATCTAGATAGTTGATAGAATATGACCGTTGGTCAGACAATCAAACAATTACGCACAGAATTGAAGAAATTGTAAAATATCAAATTGTAATGAAGGAGAAAATAACATCAAATGTCAATATTCATGGCTAATCGCAACCCCAGAACTAATAGGTCTTAGCCACACATGATAATTCTAATCAAATTCATGAGTGTTGAATGATTAAAAATTCTAAGAGAAGATGAATGAATGAAAACTCGATAATCCTTGCTCCAAAGTACTCCTCATGTGTAGTTGTCGTCCAAAGTGGCATCTCTCCCTCAAAATTAGGTTTAGAATCCCTTTTATACTAGTTTGGGGCTTGTAGGACCACAGAAACCGAGTCCAGGGCGAAATACGAGAATTCCTAGACCTAGCTTCTAGCGTAGCGCGTCGTGCTAGCCCCTTGCTGACCATTTTTTCCCTTCTTCAGTGCGTCTGACCCTAGCGCCCCAAGCAACACCTAGGCGCTAGCCTTGGCGCTGGAATCTGCCTTGCCCTTTTTTTTCTTCTTCTTTTTGCTCCAACTTTTTCCCTTTCGTTGCAATTCGTTCCCGGCTGGTTCCTACACATAACAACATAAAAATTTAGCTCAACTCTTCACAACGTACATGAAATTACATGAGATTCGAATAAAATATGAGACGACAAGCATATAAATATATATACTTGTAGCCAAATATCAACACCCCGCACTTAGACTCTTGCTCGCCCTCTCGCAACTTAGAACTTCACTATTCCAACAAATTCATAATACCACATCATGAAGGAGCATATCACCATTTAGCACATGTTACCTCTGACTATGATTGATACTAACAATTAAGCATGTGCTTACAAAATTCACAGACTTCTCAACCTTCACATGCCAAAGTATAAGTATACAATTTCAAAGCATCCAAACAACCTGCCCATAACCACCTTGCCTCAAAGACCGACTCGTCATCACTGAACATTTTCAACTTGCGCACTCATGAGAGAAGTTTAATAACGTCGCCTATCTGTCATGAGAACATATGCCCTCACCGCAGAACAAGAAAGTGTTTATATCTATAGTCCACACATTTAAGTACGAAACTGAACATAGATTAAAGAAATTCACACATATGAACAAAGAAATTTATGTGAATCATGTGGTCTTACCATAAGCTTGCCCGTAGTGTATATATCTACTAATTTAAGCTCCCCAAGTGTAGGATCGGTAGGTCTTTCAGGGTAATGTAGGCTTTGGGACAGGAATGATAGATTTGAATATTAGTGACTAACTCTCCTAATCACTTTAATATACTACACTCAACTCTCAAGCACACATTCTTTCTAACCAATTCAACACACCGCCACGGGACCACACAATTTAGCCCTTCTCGTTTAAGCACATCTACATCTTCACTAGCCCGGATTAAGAAAAATATTAGGTGTGTTCTCTCGTTTTGTCTTATAAATTTTTTCTTTCACATTTGTTTATTCTATAAATTTCCTTCATTTTTTTTTCTTGTTGTATACTCTTCTTCATTGAATTTACCGGCTAGTTACCTTCCTAATAATTGTACACCTTTTGTCCCTTCTATGGTTCCACTCAGAAGCTACTTCCAAATCTCATCTTACTCTTCTAGCTCTTTAAGTGCTTTCGGAGGTGAAGGTTAGACAATATTTAGTTAAGAACAAAAATGGGGATACGACTTGTATTGTGGGTGCTAAAGAAAAGGTCTATAGGCTCAAATGGGCTAATTAAGAATAATTTTATCTTTGGTCGGCAAAGTGAATCCATGATCAATCAAAGAAATGCCTACCTCATCTCCTAGACTAGCACAACTTAATGATTTTCTTCGATTAACATCCAAGGCAAGTCCTACTAACACAATATAACACAGAATGTCAACTAAACCTCATATGGAATAATGTATGTGAATCACTTAGGAAGGTTTCATTTCCAACTCTCAAGTTAAAGCAAGTAAACACATAGTTGAAAAACATTAAGCAATAAAGCACTAGATGACGTACGAGTCAAGAAATTGAGGAAAGGCGTCACAAATAGGTTATTTAATTCAACTAAGACCTCAAGATCAAAATATATGGGGAAGGTGACTCGCGTGCTAAAGCCTAAATATGCTTGCGTCAAACACGTCAAAAGGCATCTAGGGGCAATTCGGGTTTCCTTCCTATACTAATTCTAAAAAGATAAAAATACCCAGTTCAAGTTACATCTCTTGGAAAAGAACGGGTGCCTAAAGAAAAATCAAGGGCAATTATTACCTAAGTAAAACTAACTACAACAAATGGAAAATCTTGTTGGTGTTTTTAATTGGACCTTAATCCCTCAAGAAAGATAACCAAGAGATCCATCGTCAGGAGAAGTCCAAACTTTTCCGATTTTGTTTTTTCAATTTTTGCAGTTTACAATTTTCTTTTTTTCTTTACAGTTTTATACTAACTATAGCTATTACAACAAAAAGAAAAACTAACTAACTAATTCAATTACTACAGAACTTACAAATCATTCAATCCAACATCACCACCAAACACAAAAAGTCCCCACCCCATACTTAAAGCATGCATAGTCCTCGATGCATAAAATAACAAAAAAAATAAGTAGGGTGGAAAGAAAGATTCCCTGCTACTCTGACCCATCTAGGTCGTACTTAGAGAGCTCCTCATCAGACTGCACTCGAGCGAATGCTTTTGACTCATCCTCCTCATCACCCAATGGGACCAATGCCGATGGCTCCTCAACCTCCTCACCATCTTCACCTCCCTCCGGCGAGCCAAGAGACATGTTTTCATCTTCAGACGGGTGAATCAGACTACCAGGCGCAATTCGAATACCTCCTTGGTAGCACCAAAAAGTAGATACTTAGTGTTAGCTGCAACTTTTCTTCATCCGATCCCAATATCTCCTTGAAGATAAACGTTATCCATGACATTACGAACTCAAATACATAACTTGTTCCCAATTCCATAATCAATTTCGTGGTCAAATCCTATTTTTACTAAATCCTAGGTTTTCCAACAAAATTCAATATTTCAATAATTTCTATGTTAAAATCTACGCATAATCCATGCATTAAACTCATAATTGATAGGATACACTTACCTTGTGATACTTGATACAAATCTCCCTCAAAAAAGCTCCCAAAATTGACCAAACGCAAGTGAAAAGTAAGAGAAATTAACCAAGTCCCGAATTAAAATGTAATCTGCCTAGTGATTCATTCTTCGCAATCACAGAATGTCCCTCGCGATCCCGAAGGCTAAACTGGCTCAACCTAATTTATCCCTCTTCATGTTCGCGACAGCCCAATCGCGTTCGCGATGCACAATCCCCCAGCCTTCCACTTTCGCAATCCCCAGCTACATTCGCGAAATCCAACCGCCTTCTAGCCCCCCTTAGCCTTATCCTTCTTCACGTTCGTGAAGATGGCTCCGCGTTCGCGAAGAGGAACTAGGTCCTCCACCGTGTTCGCTGGGCCCTCCTCACGTTCACGAAGAGCAAATCTCATGCCCCCTTCTCTAGCCTCCTTTGCGATCGCGGGACTACCTTCGCGACCGCGAAGCACACCAGCACACCATCAAACCAGCAATATCAACCAACTTCAACTTTGCTCCGAGTGGTCGAAACTCACTGAGCCACCCGAGAACCCGTCCAAATGTACCAACAAGTCCATAAACATACTACGAACCTACACGAAGTCTCGAAACAAGTAAAATAACATCAAAACCAAGAATCACACCTCAACACCATATTAATCAACTTTTGAACTTCAAACTCCTTCCAACTAACTTCGAACGTGACGAATCATACTTAGACATCGATAAACCAAAGTCTACTTCAAATCAAACTTAGAGAGCTCAAACCTTCAAGACGCCAACTTTCAATAATAAGCGCCGAAACGCTCCTGATCCACCCAAAATTCGTTATATTCTCCACCTCTTAAACAAATGTTCGTCTTTAAACGAGTTTAAAATCATACCTAAAGTGTCGAATAAGTGTTGATATTTGCTCTGCGTGTCCTCCCTAGATTGATAAATGTTGTTATACGCAAACTCGGCCAAAGGTAAGAATTGATCCCCCGCTCTCTAAAGTCAATCACACATGCTCTAAGCATATCCTCTAGAATTTGAAATGTCCGCTCTAATTATCCGTCGGTCTGCGGATGAAAGGCCGTGTTGAGCTCTACCCGGTACCCAACTCACGCTGTACAGCTCTCTAGAAGTGTGAAGTAAATTGAGTGCCTCTATCTGAAATGATGGAAATAGGCACGCCATGCAACTAGACGATCTCTTGAATATAAATCTGGGCCAACCTTTCTGAAGTGTATAGTCATCACCAGGATGAAGTGTGCGGATTTGGTCAGTCTGTCGATGATGACCCAAACAATATCAAATTTCCTCAATATCCGCAAAATCCAACCATGAAATCCATAGTGATGTCCTCCCACTTCCACTCAGATATAACCATCTGCTGAAGTAAGCCGCATGGCCTCTAGTTCTCGCATTTAACCTGCTGTCAATTCAGACATCTTTCCACATACTCAACTATGTCCTTCCTCATCTGCCGCCACCAGTAATGCTGCCTCAAGTCACGATGCATCTTCGTGGCACTTGGATGAATAAAATAATGCGAACTGTGCGCCTCCTCTAGAATCATCTCCCTTAAGCCATCAACATTGGGAACACATAAGCGACCTTGGAGTCGCAAAACACCGTTATCTCCAATAGTAACTTCCTTAGCATCATCTCGCAGCACCGTCTCCCTATGAACTAGCAAGTGCAGATCATTATACCGATGAGCCTTGATTTGCTCTAACAAAGAAGACTAAGCCACACCACACGCAAGAACTCGGCTGGGCTCTGAAATATCCAACCTTACAAGTCGGTTAGCTGAGGACTGAATGTCCAAAGCCAATGGCCTCTCCTTTGCTGAATGAACGCCAAACTATCCATACTCCTGGCCTTTTTTCTCAAGGCATCCACGACCACATTGGATGGTAATATCATGATCATTTAGTAACTTAAGCCACCTGCGCCTACCTCAGATTAAGATCCATTTGCTTAAACAAATTCTGCAAACTGAGGTGATCGGTGTAAACCTCACACGACACCCATAAAGATAATGCCTCCAGCTGTGAAGAGCATAAATTATCGTAGCCAACTCCAAATCGTGCCCAGGTAATTCTTTTTATGGGGTTTTAACAAACGTGAATCATATGCAATAACTCGCCCCTTCTACATCAATACACAATAAAAATCAATCCATGGAGCGTCATAATACACAATATACATCCCCGAATCAGAGGGCAAAACCAACACTAGTGTTGTAGTCAAAGCGGTCTTGATCTTCTAAAAGCTCGCATCGCAACCATTAGACCATCTAAATTGAGCACCTTTCTAGGTCAATCTAGTCAAAGGAGCTGCAATAGATGATAAGCCCCCCCCAAACCGACGATAATAACCAGCTAGCCCCAAGAAACTCCTGATCTCATGCGTTGTTGTAGGACAAAGCCAACTCTGAACTGCCTCGCTCTTCTTGGGATCTACCTCAATAGCCGCACCTGATACAACATGCCCTAAGAAAGCCATTAAATCTAACCAGAACCCGCATTTGGAGAACTTAGCATATAGATTTTTCTCCCGCAAGGTCTAAAGCACTATTCTCAAATACTGCTCGCGCTCGTCCATACTACGCGAGTAGATCAACATGCCATCAATGAAGATAATTACAAATGAGTCAAGATATGTCCTGAACACCAGATTCGTCAAATCCATAAATGTTTTCGAGGCATTAGTCAAGCCAAAGGATATCACTAGAAACCCATAGTGCCCATATCTAGTTAGGAAAGTCGTATACGGAATATCTGAAGCACGAATCCTCAATTGATGATACCTAGATCTCAAGTCGATCTTCGAGAATATCCTAGCACCTTGTAGCTGATCAAACAAATCATCAATGTACGGCAACGAGTACTTATTCTTGATGGTGACTTTCTTTAGCTAGCGGTAATCAATGCACATCCGCATACTCCCATCCTTCTTCTTCACAAATAGTACAGTAGCACCCCTAGAAGACACACTCGGCCTGATGAATCTCTTCTCGAGAAACTCCTGAATCTGCTCCTTGAACTCTTTTAACTCCACTAGAGCCATGCGATAAAGTGGTACATAGATAGGTTGGATTTCTAGTGACAAATCAATGCCAAAATCGATATCACGATGCGGTGGCATGCTTGGTTGATCAGCAGGAAATACATCGGAAAACTCCCTTACCACAGGCACTGAATCTCTCGTGAGAGTCTCAATAACAGTATCGAACAAACGCTAGATAGGCCAAACAATTCTTCTTGACCATATGTCGAGCCTTCAAGAAAGAAATAACCTGACTGGAAGTGCCAATAGATGAATCTCTCCACTCCAACCTAGGAAACTCTGGCATCGCCAAGGTAATAGTCTTGGCATAGCAATCGAGAATGGCATGGTATGGAGATAACCAATCCATGCCCAGGATAACCTCGAAGTAAATCATATCGAGCAATAGAAGATCCGATCTGGTCTCACAACAATAAAAAGACACCACACAGGACCGCTAAACCCGATCCACAATAAGAGAACCACCCACAAGCGTGGACACATAAACAAGAACACCCAAGGACTCACAAGATACATCCAGATAAGGAGAAAATAGAGAAAAGACATAGGAATAAGTAGACCTTAGAACAAATAGTACCGCAGCATCTCTATGGAAGATAAAATAATACATGTGATCACTGTATCGACGGTGACGGTCTCTGGTTTGGCTGGGAAGGCATAGAATCTATGAGAGAATAAGAGAAAAATACTTAACACAACATCAAATGCACAATATGATACATGCCGGATGAGCATGCCTAACAATTGTCAAGTCAACATCATAGCAGTAGAGTGCTTTAAAGGAGTCAAGATCAAGAAGGCTATACTTGTAATAATTGACAAAGCTCCTTAGAATTAGCTTAGGGATATTTGGGTCATTTTTATCCAAATACCCACTCTAGTATAAATAGCCCTTAAAGCTTTTATTTTAGGTAGACTTGATGAATGATAAACTTGAAGACATGCAAGTCTCACGGTCTTTCCTTATCTTTTAATTAATGCATTTATGTTTATGCCTTTAATTCCTTTATTGCTTTGTTTATACTTTCATTAGTGTCAAATTGCTTTTAGTTTGTGAGAAATTAGTAATGAGTGCTTAATTGCTTAATTACTTTATCTGGATTTTCAAGAGTTGCCAATCTCTTGAGGGTTTTCATAGCTTAGGGTTACAATTGATTGAGTTCATAGAAGTAATTAGGCTTGATATCCTAATTGGTTCTTGTTCTTCCAATCAATTGTAGGTCTAGCTCTTATTTTCATTAGTTTAGGGTTACAATTTATTGAGTTCATAGAGGTAATTAGGCTTTATATCCTAACTAGTTCTTGTTCTTCCAATCAATTGTAGGTCGAGCTCTTATTTTTGATTCCACGTGTTTTGCTATATCTGGTTTTCGTTCATAGTTCATATCATCTTGGTATCAGAGCGGAGGTTTTGGATTGTTCTATCAATCCTTGGGTTTTTGTTTTGATTATCATCTAATCTGAAAATAAAAAAAATAAAAAAAATCCCAAGATAGGAATTTTTATTGTTCGTGCATTGATGTGATTGTCAGAAATAGAAATTAAGGTTTGTTCTTCACGGTTTCATTGGAATTTCTTGTAATTGTAGTGAATCCCACGATAGATTCACCATTGAAATGTGAAAGAGAAATTAAGAGAAAGAGAAAAGAAATGAAAGATAAAAATTCAGATTTTTCATTCAACATAGTTAGAAATGGACGAGTATAAAGGAGTATAAAGAAAGCAGAAACAACTTTCTAACAAACAAGACACATGTATGCTAATTATGCTTCTACCTTCAGGGACTCAATAGCAAATAACGAAGGACTCAATTTGACAATAAATAAAATAATGACCTAAGAATTATAATTAATTACACCTCAGAGACTAAATCTCTAAAGACCAGTATTTATCTTCAAAACCACAATACGTCAAACCATTACATTCCATCCCTCTTTAAAGCAAAGCTTGTCCTCATGGTTTGGATACTGCAAATTGCAACAAAATAATTTTGTAAAGTTGTAATTATGTCTGGTTTGCAAATGGATAAAACTCATTGTGTACTTGTTTGTACCAGCAGCGACCTTCTTATGTCCACGTTACTCAAAATATCATTTGCAATCAATTGCACATGTAAAATTTGAGAGAATGATCTCATTAGCCATTGGAAGACTTCATTCAAGTCAAAAACACTAATAACTTTAGTACTAGGAAGAAAAGATGCAATATGAACAAGCCAACATTTTCTTGTTTCTTCACGAATTTCTTTAAAAAAGACCACCTTGAACAGTATTATAAACACATTGCAGTAATACTATCCACCACCGACTTTTATGATGAATGTAACCAACAACTACCAAGACGAATGTGCCTCTACTACCAATGAATAAATTAAAACCATCATAACAACAAACTCCACTATCAATGCTTCAGCTTTAACAAGTTCAAATGCTTTGATTGAATTACTATCCCCATTTGCATTTAGGAGAACATGGATCCCTCTTGAACCCTTCTGAACAAACCAACAAAATTTTCTTTCTTGAATTAATACATAATGACTTATAAAAGAAACAGAACCAGTAGATAGCTGCTTATTTTTCACCATCTCGTCAATAAGGAATATAGCCTTTTTTGGGTAACCACAATGTGATTGCCGAGTAGGTCCAGAATTTCCCTTGATTCGCAGAATGATCCACCTCTATGCTATTAGAAGATGAAAGAAGTGATATGACATAAGTGTGAAATTCATTACATGTGCAAGTGCCAAAAACTACAAGAATAAAAATTTCACCAGAAGATACTACCACTTCAAGGATATCAATAAAATTGCAACCTGAATAGAGAGCTCTTATTTTTGGCAACTTAATACTGACATCTAAAACATTCTCCATCTGTTAAAAATTTCTCAACAATTTCCCTGTACAAGCAAAATGCAGTTGTTGAAGCTTCACCTTTTGGTCTTTTCTCCTTGATGCCAATATGTTCCACACAAAAATTAATAAGCAAACATCGTTACAAGCAACCGATGTAACTAAAAAGCTAACATGATCATAAATCATTTGCCCAATTAATTCTGCAGCCTCAACTCCAAGATCTACTGTCCTATAAAACATCTCCTTCATGCACCACGTCTCACAACCTTCAAACCTTGTTACTAGAGTAGTTGTTCCTTGCCCAGTGTCCAGCGAAATATATTTATACCCACGTTAAGCCAATTCTTCGCTCAATGTTTCTGATGACCAACGCAAAACTTTTAGTTGTTGTTGAACTCTAGTAATATAAGCCACAACCCCACATACCCAAGCAACCAGGTGCACAATGCTTTTTGTACTCCGATATACAATCATTGTCTTCACATCTTCATTGAAGAGAGGTGCTTCCTCCAGTATCATTAGCCATAATTACTTTTCTGTTCGAACATGTAAACTAAGAAAACCACAACACTAATGTCTTATTAGCATCGCGGATTACTTCCGAACAGCATACATCTAATGGATTAGTCTTCACAGCTAAAAAATATTCTATCATTGGAAAGCGAGGCATTATGTCACTCTGTCTTGAGCATATTATCATCATTGCTTGCCCTGTGTCCGGTGAATTACTGTCCATGTTCACCAGTAGTATTGCGCTGTCTTCTAATAAGTTTCCTTTATACATGCCCAAGTAATTTTGGACGAACCAAATGTATCGGTTAGCACCAGATATTTTTTTAAAGATTTCTCCCAGATTTGGACCCTTAGCTACAACTTCTTTTCGACTTTCCATACTATCACGAACTAACTTGTCACAAACTATCTTACTAGTCACATTGTTGTTGAAGCTCATACGAAGAATTATATTAAGTACTTCAGTTTGTTCCACTCCTCCCGTGTGGCTTGATCAGTAGCACAAGAGAACCTTCCCCTTAGCTCAGATAGCCAGAGTTCAGCTAATACAAAACTCTCAAATTTGAGTTCACTTTGAGTTTTCGTGAGGAAAAGATCAGTTAACGTCACTATAGTAGCCGGCAATCCAACTTTATCTCCGTGGGAAAAATTATGAAACACTTGTGTCACGTCCTTAGTCGTTAACTAAGTACACGTGTGGCACTTGACAATTTGCTCATGATCTTGCACAACTTGCTCACGTTCTTGCTATGCTAAGTTAGCCTTACTACACTCAAGATCGCTAAGAGAATGGTAGAAAGAACACAAGAGAAGTGTTAAATGAAGCTTTGTATTAGAGAGAACTTGAATTGTTTTCTTGGTGAATTACAAATGGATGGCCCCCTTTATATACTGGTCTCCTAGGGGCTAGAGTGTAAATATTAATTGTTACACAAGTCCGTAATATTTACAAGATAAGGGCTTTCTCTAGAATTCTCTACAAACCTAGAAGATTTTAAGAACTTTCCTAGCAAATTCATAGGAATCTAGGGTCTTCCAAAGGAAATGTCCATACTTTTCTAGAATCTTCTCACAAATGCTAGCTTTCCTTCTATGTAAGCTTCTATATGGCTTTAATATATGCCAAATGGCACCTCTGTGACATGATGACATGGCGGGTCATCACACTCTCCCCCACCTAATATTGCGACGACCGGGGTGCAATGCTGCTGCATAAACTCTCGGATCTTATCTTTGAATTTTCATAAGTCTTCATATCGTTCCCATGTAGCATCCTTCGGTGATTGCCCCTTCCAATGGACAAGGAACATAGCGGTGGCTTTTTGCCCTTGTTTTCGCCTGGCTTGGTAATCCATGATAACCTCAATCTCCCTATCATGTGAAGAGGTGATAGTCATAGGTGCTCAACTTGATTGGCCCCTACTCGATTCATCCTTATCTTCATGATATGGCTTAAGATACTGGAATGGAAGACAGGATAGATCTTAAGATACAATGGCATATCAAGCTTGTATGAGATCTTGCCTACCTTGGCAACGTTCTTAAATGGCCCTTCATACTTGCGAATCAGATTCTGATGCATGCCCCGTAGTGCCTTGAACTCTCTTGGGTTAAACTTTACCATGACCATGTCCCCAACTCTATAGTCCATGGGACGCTGCTTACGGTTCTTAAACTTCTTCATCTTCTTAGCTGCCCCTATCCAAGTAGGACTTAGCAGTGTCAAGCCGCTCCTCCCATCGTTTGGCCATATGATAAGCCCCCAACTCCTTCCCTCGAATGCAACTGGTAATGAATGTGGAGTTTGTGGCTGCTGGCCTGTGGCTAGCTCAAATGATTTCCGCCCCATGGACTCACTCCGCTGCAAGTTATAAGAGAATTGGGCGATGTCTAGGAGCCTTTCCCAATCTTTCTGATGCACGCTTACATAATGCCTCAAGTAGCATTCTAGTAAGGCATTGACCGTTCCGTTTGTCCATCCATCTGTGGGTGGAAACTAGTGGAAAATATCAGTTCTGTGCCAAGTATGTCGAATAACTCTCTCCAAAAGTTTCCAGTAAAACGGGGGTCTCGATCACTAATAATATGCCTTGGTAAACCCCAATACTTCACCACATTCTTAAATAATAGTTTGGCGGCTTCCTTAGCAGTGCAACCTGGTGAGGCGGGCATGACGGTGGCATATTTGGAAAATCTATCCACCACCACCATAATAGTACCATAACCATTGGACTTCGATAGGCAAGTGATAAAGTCTATTGTCACGCTCTCCCAAGGATGTTCTATAACTGGTAGTGGCTCCAAAAGTCCTCTGGGTTTTTGTTGCCTAACCTTGTCCTGTTGACAGACAAGACAAATATGCACATAACACTCTATGTCATCTCGCATGTGTGGCCAATAGTAGACTAACTGAACCAAGGCCCTAGTGCGACGTTGGCCTGGATGACCAACCCACATTGTGTCATGACTCTCCCTTATGATCTGTTGGCTAATGTCTCCAAACTTAGGCATGTAGACCCGCCGACTTGTGGTATGCAGTAGGCCGTCTTCGACCCAAAAACATCTCGTATTGCCCTGGTTGGCTAACTCGATAAGTTATTTGGCTGCTGGATCATGCTGCATGCCTTCTTTATAGCCTCATGAATGTCCCATCTTTTTGAAGTGATTGCAACAAGTTCGGATTTCCGGCTTAAGGCATCGGCTATGATGTTACCTTTGCCCGGCTTAAACTCCAGCACATAATCAAATTCGGCCAAGAAACCCTGCCACCTAGCCTATTTTGGTGTGAGCTTCTTCTGCGTCTAAAAGTAGCTAGTAGCTACATTGTCCGTCTTGACCGCGAACCTCGACCAGCAAATTATGTCACCATGTACGAAGGCAATGCACAATGGCAGTCATCTCCTTCTCTCGCACCATGTAATGCCGCTCCATTTCATTTAACTTGCGGCTCTCAAATGCTATGGGATGCTTATCCTGCATCAAGACACCCCCAATGGGAAAATATGAGGCACCTGTATGCACCTCAAATGTCTTGGAAAATTCAGGTAATGGCAATATTGGCTCCTCTGTTACAGCTGCCTTAAGGCCTTCAAACGCCATTTGACAATGCTCCGTCCAAACCCATGGCTTGTTCTTCTTTAGCAAATCAGTAAATGGTGCGGCTTTTGTTGAGTAGCCACTGATGAACCGACGATAATATTTAACAAGGCCAAGGAAGGATCTCAACTCAATTACCTTTATAGGTGCCTCCTTACTCCTGGATAGCACGTACCTTAGCGTCATCCATGCATAGCTCGCCATTGCTAATAACATGGCCTAGAAATGCACCTTTCATTGTGCAAACTCGCATTTCTCCCTCTTGATGTATAGCTCGTTCTCCTGCGAGACTTGGAAATCCTTCCTTAAGTGCTCCATGTGCTCCTCCAAGGTGTTGATGTAGATGACTATGTCGTCTAGGTAGACTACCACAAACTGATCAAGTTAGGAATTATTCATAAGGGTGCAAAATATGGCCGATGCACTGGTTAAGCCGAAGGGCATCACCAACCACTCAAAAGTTCCACATCTCGTCACACATGTTGTCTTCGGCTCATCCCTTCTGCAATGCAAACCTAGTAGTAGGCCTTGCGAAGATCTACCTTGGTAAAGTACTTCGCTTGCCCAACTCTATCGAACAAGTCAGCAATGAGCGGATCGGGTACTTATTCTTCACTGTGACCTTATTAAGTGCTCGATAGTCTATGCACAAGTGCAACGAACCATCCTATTTCTTTTGGAACAACATTGGTGCGCCGAAAGGTGTCTTTGATAGGCAAATGTGACCAGCATCTAGCACCTCTTTCAATTGTTCCCAGAGCTCCTCTAGCTCGGACGGTGCCATACGATATGGGGCAAATGCGGGTGGCTTAGCCCCTGTCTCCAACTTAATCTTGTGAGCCACCTCTCGCCAAGGCGGCAATTTCTTAGGCAACTTCTCGGGCATGACATCTTTGTTTTCCTCAAGCAACTTCTCTATGCAAGGCGGCAATTTCTCTTGGAAAATCTTGTCTTCCTCCAGACTTGCGATGGTTGCCACGAACGTCGGCTCCCCCTTCTTGATCCCCTTGACAACCTGCATGGCTGAAAGTTGTGCACTAATCTGTCCGTGTGGCATAGTCATTATAGGTACCATGCAAGATCCTTCTCGCTCCATATCCAAGAGAAATTGGAGGTAGGGGTCGATCAAAGTATGACAATGTCTAAAGAGATCTTGCCCCAATATGAAGTCAAAGATATCCATAGCGGTTATGGTGAAGTTAGTCATATCTTTCCAAGTTCCAAATTTGAAACCAACTCCAATAGCCACCCCATGAGCGGCATTCACGGTCTTGATGGGAGAGTTAGTTGGAGCAAGCTTCAACTCCAGTCTCTTTGCGGCAGCCTCAGTCACGAAATTATGAGTTGCTCCAGTATCCACCATTGCACGAGCAGGCTTGTTGTTGATGGTGAGATCTACGTATTGATTGCCATTCTCGGTAGGTTGGATAGATTGCTTCGTGACAGCACCGCATAATCCGATCATAACCAACTGTGCGGTTCCTGAACTTTCTCCCTGCGGCTGCTCCTTCCGTTCACGGACCATGGCGTTGAGGCTCTTTAGGTCAGGACAATTCCTGAAGCTGTGCGGCCCTCCGCATATGTAACATTCCTTCTTCTCGGCCTGCGCCTTCTTTTCGGCGTAGCCCTGACAGCCACTCAACTTTCTAAAATATTGAGTCTTGTAGTATTGTTGTTGTATCTCCTTGCCTTTGCCACGGTCTCCCCCACCTTTGACATTGTTGAATTTTAATTCTTTGCCTTTGCCTTTGTCGTGCTTGTCATGCTTGAAATCCATCAATAATTCGGCCTCTACTATGGCTTGGTCTATATATGTAACTTGCCGGTGTTGCAATTCCTGCTTAGCCCAATTTTGCAACCCGTCCATGAAATGGAACAACAAGTCATCATTGGTCAGGTTGGGGATTTGAAGCATAAGGGTAGTGAACTCCTTGACATAGACACGTATGCTCCTTGTTTTCTTCAACTCTCTAAGCTTGCACCTTGCCTCGTACAAGACATTGTTTGGAAGGAACTGTCGCTTGAACTCAGCTTTGAACTGATCCCGCGTGCTAATAGTATAGACCTTTATCCACGTCGGCCATCTTCCTTCTCCACTATAGCATAGCTGCCTCTGAGAGGTACAACACCGCAGTGTTGATCATAGCCTCATCGTCCCTCACTTTGCCGTGCCTAAAGTAGTTCTCCAAGTGCCAAAAAAAGTTTTTCACGTCTTGTGCATCACGGACACCTTTGAACACCGGGGGTTTGGGAGCTCGATCTTGGCCTCCCTCGTCATCACAACATTGCTGGCTGCCTCGGTCACACCAGCACTAACATGCTCCTCGAGTGACTCTATCTTTTCCTTCACATCATCGATAGTACTCAAAGCCTCCATGAGTCTACAGTCTAAGGCAGTAATGGTTTGCCTTAGTTCCATCTTAGTCTGTGTACGTCCCTCCAAGTCATTTCGGATACTCTCAATCTCTTCAAGAGTGTGCCCCTCAAGAACGCTAAGGGTGCCTTCCACCTTTTCCACCTTTCCCGAGCGTTGGCCAAAGAACTCCACAGCGTCCATCTTCATCACCCACTCTTTACTAAGCGAGACGTCCTCGAGCAGAACCTCCACTTCATCCTCGCTCGCCTCAGTGGAAGATGGTTCGTTAGTGGTACTAATATCTCCCACTACTCTTGCAACCTCAATCTACATCAACATAATTCAATTGGATCAATATTAAGAAAAATTTCTAGGTTTTTGGTCATTTTTGGCATTTTATCAAACGCCTAGAGTGCATAGCATACGACTACCTCTAGTAATGGTATTTCTTCATCCAACAATCCCTCCTTCCCACCAACAAGGTATAATACAATATCCTTTGACTATTAACTACCTTCTTTAGCACCATTATAATCATCAATGAACTCACATCCACCAAATTTCACTAATTAATGCATTACAAAATATCTACAACACCCAATAATCTAGTTTAAATATTTATGGCTTTCAATCACCATCTCATAAGTGCTAATACTTATTTCTTGCTCATATATTCACTAACAATCCATGCATATAGGTTTAAGGGTGAAAGATTACCTCTTTTCGACCAAATCTTGAAAGTCAACTTTTGGGGTATTCTTGAGATTTTGAAGAATACAAACTAAATCAAGAAAAAATTGATTTAAGAAAAAATTGATTTAAGGACTCAATTTGACAATGAATAAACTAATGACCTAAGAATTGTAATTAATTAGACCTCAGAGACTAAATTTCTAAAGACCAGTATTTATCTTCAAAACCACAATACGTCAAACCGTTACATTCCATCTCTCTTTAAAACAAACCTTGTCCTCAAGGTTTGGGTACTGCAAATTGCAACAGAATAATCTTGTAAAGTTGTAATTATGTCTGGCTTGCAAATCGATAAAACTCAGTATGTACTTGTTTGTACCAGCAGCGGCCTTCTTATATCCACGTTACTCAAAATATTATTTGCAACCAATTGCACATGTAAAATTTGAGAGAAGGATCCATGAGCCATTGGAAGACTTCATTCAAGTCAAAAACACTAATTAACTTTAGTACTAGGAAGAAAAGAAGCAATATGCACGAGCCAACATTTTCTGGTTTCTTCACTAATTTCTTTAAAAAGAAGACCACCTTGAACAGTATTATAAACATATTGCAGTAATACTATCCGCCACCGACTTTTATGATGAATGTAACCAACAACTACCAAGACGAATGTGCTTCTACTACCAATGAATAAAGCAAAAACCATCATAACAACAAACTCCACTATCAGTGCTTCAGGTTTAACAAGTTCAAAAGCTTTGATTGAATTACTATCCCCATTTGCATTTAGGAGAACACTGATCCCTCTTTAACCCTTCTGAACAAACCAACAAAATTTTCTTTCTTGAATTAATACATAATGACTTATAAAAGAAACAGAACCAGTTGATAGCTGCTTGTTTTTCACCATCTCGTCAATAAGGAATATAGCCTTTTTTGGGTAACCACAATGTGATTGCCGAGTAGGTCCAGAATTCCCCTTGATTTTAATCGCAGAATGATCCACCTCTATGCCATTAGAAGATGAAAGAAGTGATATTACGCAAGTGTGAAATTCATTACATGTGCAAGTGCCTAAAACTACAAGAATGAAAATTTCACCAGAAAATACTACCATTTCAAGGATATCAATAAAATTGCAACTTGAATGGAGAGGTCTCATTTTTGGCAACTTAATACTGACATCTAAAACATTCTCCATTTGTTCAAAATTTCTCTACAATTTCCCTGTACAAGCAAAATGCAGTTGTTGAGGCTTCACCTTCTGGTCTTCGCTCCTTGATGCCAATATTTTTCACACATATAATTAATAAGCAAACATCGCTACAAGCAACCGATGTAACTATAAAGCTAACATGATCAGAAATCATTTGCCTAATTAATTCTATAGCCTCAACTCCAAGATCTACTGTCCTATAAAACATCTCCTTCATGCACCAGGTCTCACAACCTTCAAACCTTGTTACTAGAGTAGTTGTTTCTTGCCCAGTGTCCAGCGAAATATATTTATATCCAAGCTAAGCTAATTCTTCGCTCAATGTTTCTGATGACTAGCGCAAAACTTCTAGTTGTTGTTGAACTCTAGCAATATAAGCCACTACCCCACATACCCAAGCACCCAGGTGCACAATACTTGTTGTACTCCGATATACAATATATTTCATCACCATTTTCATTTGAGTAGTATGATTATCAATATAGATAATACTCACAGTAGGCAGGCAACACCTCCAAGGTACCATCACTGTCTTCACATCTTGATTGAAGAGAGGTGCTTCCTCCAGTATCATTAGCCAAAATTACTTTCTTGTTCGAACATGTAAACTAAGAAACCACAACACTAATGTCTTATTAGCATCGCGGATTTACTTCCGAACTGCTTACATCTAATGGATTAGTCTTTACATCTAATAAATAATATATCATTGGAAAGCGAGGCATTATGTCGCCCCGTCTTGAGCATATTATCATCGTTGCTTGCACTGTGTCCAGTGAATTACTGTCCATGTTTACCAGTAGTATTGCCCTGTCTTCTAACAAGTATCCTTTATACATGCCCAAGTAATTTTGGATGCACCAAATGTATCAGTTAGCACCAGATATTTTTTTAAAGATTTCTCCCAAATGTGGACCCTTAGCTACAACTTCTTTTCGACTTTTCTTTGGTGTAATTTTTGGCATTATTATTCTGTGATTATTGTAGCACATGCGTATATGTTGAGCGGATCGTTTGGGTATTGGCATGAGGTTTTTGCCGTACAATTATGATTGTGATTTTGTTAGGGTGGAGCGATACGGTTGGATATTGTGCTTTTGTCAAGGCAGAGTGATACAATTAGATATTGTGATTGTGTCAAGGTGAAGCGATACGGTTGTATATTGTAATTGTATCACGGCAGAGAAATACAGTTGGATATTATGATTGTGTCAGGGCGGATCGATACAATTGGATAATGTAATTGTGTCAGGAAGAAGTGATAAGGGTTGATATTGTTATTCTAACAGAGATGTGGGCACCAAGTGCCATATGTGTGTGTTTCTATTTGATGACTTGTTAAAGCTGAGCCTTTACTTGCATTGGATTGTTATCACTTGTTTTGAATTGAGATTTCAGACTTATGCTATTTCTATATTCTGTTGTTCTGTTTCTTTATTGTTATGTCTCGGCTTGCCTAGCCGATGTGTTAGGCTTCACCACGATGAGTTGAGTTTTTGTATCATGACATATACCGTGTTAATGATGCCCCCGAGCTTCAAGTACATGCACAATAACCGCTAACTCCAAATCACAAATCGATAATCCCTCTCGTGGAGCTTCAACTGCCGCGGCACATGGGCAATCACCATACTTCTCTGCAGCAATACCGTGCCAAGAGTAACACATAAAGCATCACAATACACCATGTAGGGCCCTGAATCCATGGGAAGCACCAACACTGGGGCTGCAATAGATGTAAACCCCTCCACAAAGCGGTGAATAGTAGCCTGCCTTCTTCACACAGGGAGAAGCATCCCACACCATATCTACCGCATCATCACAAATCGCCGGTGCCTAGTCGATATGGAATACTCTTCACCTCATGTGAATGAATAGGGGGGAACTGAAGATATATGCTTCGAGCTGAAATAAAGTTGCACGATAAGGAATCAAGAAAGGGAAGTTTCTAAATCCCGATTTCTAGGAACGCCAACATACAAACAAACATAGAATCCAATTATCTAACTGTTTCGTAATATAAATAACATGCATAAATAAATGTCAATTCAATATCATAAGTACAATTCAACAAAAAGGCATAAATACGACCACAACTGTCTAACAAACGCCTAAAAACTAGTGTCACTACATCATGAGCATCTAATAAGGTAAATGATTTCAACAGAATAATAACTTCTATTTGTGAAGAAAATACATAGACAAATATATAATGAGTAGGGAAGGGGAACTTCAGGTGTTGTGGATCGGATCAAGTATAGCAGCTCACCAAGAAGCCTGTAACAAAGCACTCCTACTCAATTTAATGGTACTGCTAATACCAATCCTAGAACCTGCACAAAAATGTTCAGAAGTATAATATGGATATAAACCACGATACTGAGTAATTATCAAGTCTAGCCTCAAAGAAGTATTAACGAGTGGTCGACACTGACACTTTACTAGTAGTGTGATAATCAAGTAAATGCATAAAATAAAGCAGTAGATAAGGCATGATATCGCCAAATGGATACAAAGGCAAAGGCACAATAATATCAGCTAATTAGACGTACTTTTAAGGTAAAGGAAACACAATACAAGTCAATATTTCAATTACTTCCAAAATCACAAAATAAACTGATCAAATATATATAGGAGAGCTACTGCATGAATCTAGAATGCATATGCGTGCTCATTATCAAATCTCAACACCTCACAGTACCAGTCCACATGCCTAACACTGGCTAAGTGTCCAACTACTATCAATATGAGTACCTGCACTAATAGGGCCAAAAGTAACATGAGTAATCACCTGAATCCGGAAGGACGGATCCTCATCCAAGCGTTGTTGCAGTGTGCAATCTGATCCACAATAATACTAAAGTCCATAATCAATATCCCTCTTAAGGTCCTTTCTGTCAAATCCTTAATATTTCCTCAATATCCAACTCTCCAACTCATGTATATGCATATGAGATGAGGCAATTAAGGTGCACTAGGACAAAATGCTAGAATGCGAATGAATGTAAAAATGAATAAGAGATAGCTATAGCTAACCATGTAATTTAACTTTATGTAATAGGCCAACTTTTGTCTTTCTTAAGTCCAATCAAGATATACGACATGAGCAACAATAGTCAATAATAGCAAATCATAAGTCAAGTATGACAATTACATGAATTATGGCTAAAGTAGAAAGCCCAACACGGTAAAAGAAGTCTGTCATGTGCAAATAATTCATCACGCAGTTATAGAATCAATGAAACATGGATGACAAATTATATAGTCTCAACAAGGAATAATATAAGACTAAACTCTATCCAGCTATGGTCATAACTTAGCCACACATATGCGCTCGTCAGCTTCCATATACGAAGCATCCAAAATCATGTAGCAAATAAATCACCTATGTTAAAAATTTCCTCTTACAAGGATAGACAAGAGACTTGCCTCCACCCGGTAAGCTAAATTAGTATAATTGCCCAACCGTCAAAATCCATCTCCAAACTCGAATCTTGTTAAATACAACTCAATAACATCATACAAAGCTGTAGAATCAATTCAAAATAATAAAGCTTTAATCTTTAATCAAATCTGCAAGAGTCAACCTCACATGGTCAAAATCCGAGTAAAGGGGTAGATCCCAAATACTCATAAGTCTAGGAGTCCTAATATATGATTAGATTCCAAAATCGAGTCCAAATTGACTCCCAGATCCCAAATATTCACCCTCTTAAGTTGTAGAGAAAAATCCTAATTTTTCACTTTGAAATTCCAAGTTTTAATGTAGAAATCCACGGAATATATATATATATATATATATATATATATATATATATATACCAGATCTAAGTAGAAATTACTTACACACAAAGTAGTGATGAATCTCATCAAAAATCACCTCTTTCCGAGTTACAAAACTTTGTGAGAAAAAGTGATTAAATTCTGAAACAAGTAAAAAAAATGCAGCAATTGTCCTAGTTGGAATTATATTGTAGATGATCCCAAAATTCACCTTTGACAAGCCCAATATAATCGTTGCGAGATTTCACCGAAGATAACCTTTTGAATCACTTGGCCTTAAAATGAGAGAGATATGATATTTTGAAGTAATAAAGGAAGTCTAAAATTTATGGACAAACATAGGGACATAGCTGGTATTTTCGGAATTATCGTACCAGAAAATTCAGCAACTGTAAAATCTTAGTTTTAGCGCTCGCAACTCATCCGGAACCTTCCAGACACAAACCATATCTGCATATCAATCATAAAAAAAAGCCACGGACCTGCTCGCTCACTCAAAACACAACGAAAAGAGGTCGTCTTGATCTGATGTTGACCATGGTCAAACTCCAAATCCTTAACTTATGACAAATGATCCAAAACCCACTGGAGCTCCTCGGGGCCCTATCGAATCGCGCCAACAAATACAAATACATTACCCAAACTTATCCAGAGGCTCGAAGAACCACAAATAACACCAAAACCAAAATTCGAGGATCAAATCATTCTCTCAAGTTTCAAACATTTTAACTTCGTCGAACACGTCTGAATCACACAAACATTCCAGATCACAACCAAATTTTACACACAAGTTTCAATCAACTAAATGAATCTATCCAAAGTCTGGGAACAACAAGTGGAACCTGATAACTCTAAATTCAACTCCTGGTCAAACCTATGGACTTTCCAGACCTTTCATTACTAACTTTTGGCAAATAGAGCCAAAACCTTGTAGGAACCTCCAAATCAGACATATGCCTAAGTCCAAAATCACCACACGAATCTGTTGCAACCATCGAATCTCAATTTCAAAATGGTATTAAGTGTCCCAAATCGCTTCCAAACCTTTCCGACACCTAAACCAACCAACCCTGACAAGTAACAAAACAACAGGAAAACACACGGGAATACTAAATAGGGAAACATGGCTCAAATACACAAACTGACTGGCCGGGTTGTTATATTTTCCTCCTTTTGAACAAACATTCGTCCTCAAACGGGTATAGAATCATACTTGGAATGCCAAAAAGATGAGAATATCTTCTCTACATATCATGCTCGATCTCCCAACTCGCCTCCTCAAACTGATCAACTTTTCCACTGAACCTTCACTAATGCAATATCTTTCGATCTCGCCTTCCAAATCTGCCTATCCAAAATGGCCACCAACTTTCTTCATATGGTAAAATCTCATCCAACCGCACTGAGCTAAAATCCAACACATATGACAGATCTTCATGATAATTACAATTCATGCAAATGTGAAAGAAGGGATGAACTCCCGATAAGATAGGTGGCAAAGCAAGCCTGTACGCCACCTCGCACACTCTCTCCAATAGACCAATGCACCAAGGACTCAACTTGACCTTCTTCACAAATCTCATCATGCCTTTCATTGGCGAAACTTTAAGAATAACCTTTTCCCCTTCCATGAAAGCCACATCACGAACCTTTCTAT
>MCJB01029935.1:39943-78497 GCA_002018475.1 Nicotiana obtusifolia | reverse complement strand
CAACAACCAATAACAACTCATAATAATATAATGGAGGCAGTAAAAGTAACAACTCAAAAGATATCATGCTCAGCTCATTCAGTGCTATGGAAAAGTAGGCATGCTTTCCAATTAGAATAGTCAAGTCCAAGTATTACAACTGAAAATCGACTAGACATGAGTTTATCAGAAGAATTGTATTCCCAATTCACAACACTAGATAAGAATTTCCGATTACCAATTAGCATAAGAAAAATACGCTCAGCATTCCTCTCCTTACCAACTACAGAAGCTAGATGATCGGTTTCTTCGTCCGGTGGTGAAAAGCCACCGGATTTGTCCCAAAAGCAGCGTCCTCCAATGGCGCATCATCCCCAATAAACATCATTCCAAACAATCAACCTAGTAGCTACAGATGTTCAAAAGAAGATCGGGATCACTGTAGCACCTTTTTCGCCTGGGAAGCTCAAGCATTTCCACCCTCGATTCTGAACCAAATCGAGCCATTCCAAGTGCTAGGAATTCATCTTCAAGCCCTTTCCGACTTCCCCACCAAGTTTCAGATCATTCCATCATCGGAATTGAGAACTCCGACGACCTGAACAGGCCAGAACTGCACCAGTTGGTCGCGACTGGTGTTCCGCTAATTCAATTGATCCAAAACCAATGCCAAACGACTCCTGAGGTCCAGGAGATTGTCTCCCACCCCTCAATTCAAATTTCCACTGCACCAAACTCCACAACATTGCAAGAGAAGGATTTGACAGGGTCGTGCATATCAGGTGTTCGACCAAATGCCAAAGCCACTGTAGCTGTTCAATTGGGTGACCAGGGCAGCCCTCAAGCTTCACATGGTCATAAGGAAGATATTCGTCAAGCAAAAGTGCAAGAACTACATCAAAATAGTGACGACCCAATTATTTCCCCCTCTCACAGCAAAGCAGCACACTGCCAGTGGTGGTCTAGTACCAGTGGTGAATACCGATAATTTTTCCCCTCAGATATTGGCACCCAGCTATAAAACAATATGAAACAGGTTATAATTCCAATCCACAAGTGCAAATGAATTGGAAACAAACTGCCGCAACATCGGCGAAAATCAATTTGCTCCCTGTTACGCTCGTTCATGGTGAACCAACCATTGAATTCACAATTGATGAGGTTAATGAATTTACAAGAGACGAAGGATTACATCAAGCTGTCGTCATCAAATTTTCGTATAGAAAACCAGAATTGCATGAGTTCCGACAAATTTTTCCAAAATAGTTTGGCATTAAGGGCCGCTGTAATATAGCCCAACTGGAATTCCGACATTTACTGATAAGATTTTGTTTATATGAGGATTATGTTCAATTCTTATCAAGGTCGACAAGATTTGTTAAAGCCAAAGGTAAAGAATTTTTCTTCCGAAGTTTTCCATGGACTTTAGGAGTTAATCCTAGAGAGGAAACTTCGACAGCAGCTGTTTGGATATCATTTCCAGAACTGCCGCCAAACTTTTTTGCAAAAAAGTCACTACTGTCAATTGCCTCAGCAGTAGGAAAATCACTTGCGGTGGACAGAGCAACAAAAGATCGTACAAGCCAAGTGCCGCTAGAGTTAAGGTGTTGCTTGACTTACTGGACAAACATCCTAGTAAAGTTAAGCTACTCATTGTCGATAAAATATCTGGGAAAGCAGATGAATTTTATCACCAAATTGTATATGATAATCTTCCAAAATATTACACACATTGTAAACATCAAGGGCATGAGGAAAGATCATGTCGTGTGATGCAAGGGAAGCGTATCACTGCTGAAAATGAGCAGATTTTGGGTAATGGCAATATCAAGCAGTATAAGGGAGATGCCAGACAATTGTTGAATGCAAAGAGAGCTGGGAAAAATATGGGAGTGCAACACAAGGATACAGAAGGTACTGTTTTATCAAAGGAGCAAGGTTTGTTGGATCCTGGACAACATGGAGCTTTGCAAGTCGACAGCGTAGCTACTGCTCGTGTTCAGGCAACTCATTGTAGGGCTGGAACTTCAACTAAAGAACTGGAATTAGCTGAGTCAAATGACAATGGGATGTTGCAGAGCAACCATCCAGCGCAACAAAATTCCAATTTCATCGACAAGCAGGCTTCAGCTACACTTTCAAACACTAAGCAGCAGCAGCTTCTGTGCAGAATCTCAACCGGCTGTGCAGGATCACCTAATACAGCAGTAACATCTATGATAGGTAGGAAACAGCAACAGCAGCAAACTCGCACAACCATAAAAATAGTGCAGCAGCAGCAGCACAATCGCACAACTAATCCAGTGATCGCGCAAGAAGACAAATTACTTGTGAAAGCTTTGTCTGTAGTAGCTCCAGCTGGGCTGCAGTAGCAATCAGAAAAGGGGCAGCAGCAAGAGGAGTCTCGAACAAACAGTCGAATGGATGGACAACAGCAGCAACTTAGCACAGGCTGCCCTGTGCTAGCAATAACAAACAAAAAAACTGGCCAGCCTCAGAACCCCCACAGAAACAGTCTAGTGCTCACTCCAAATTCACAAATAGTCAAAGAGCACCTGCACACGCCGGTTAACACAGTTCCAGTGAGTAAGGCAGTAGGACAACAGCAACTCCAGCAACACTGTATGACCAGCACAGTGATATCTCCAGAGGACAGATTGCTCCTGGATGCTGTGGTATTTTCGAATCCTCTACAGATGCGTCACAAAGATTTTCTATCACCTCAGCACACTGGAAAATTGAGGCCAAGCACAAGAGGCAGCTATAGGAGTAACAATTAGGACGGCAAGGTGAATGTGGAGGCTTTGTCTGTAGTACCAACAGCTGGGATGCAGCAGCAATCAGAAAATGGACAGCAGCAACAGGAGTCTCGAACAAGCAGTCGAATGGATGGACAACAGCACCAGCAACATAACATAAGCAGCCCAGTGCTCTCGAAGTCAGTGACAACAAGAAAATGCGGGCAGCATCAGTCTGGAAAAAAGAACACTGCCAAGAAGAGGAATGAAACTTTGTCAATGCTTGCACAAAAACTAGCTCGTCAATAGTTAGAGCTCAACTTACGTGCCGAGATTTATGATGAAAATGAGGAAGATGAATTGCTTGCACATTGTCCGGATTCAAAAATGGGGCAGCAGCGTACCAGCAGTACACTGGTTGTGCAGCAGAAACAACAACTTCTCACAAATGCTGAGAAACAGCAGTAGCCTAACACTGTTGAACAGCAGCGTAACATTTCTCGCACAAGCAGTCCAATAGGTGAACAGCAGCAGCAGGCACTGACCTCAACAAAACTAGAGCACACAAAGGCAATGACAATCGCAATATCGGGGCAACAGCAACATCCAGTCAAGGAAACATCACTTGATAGGGATGGAAAAGGTTACGATGAGGAAAATATTAGGCATCTCCCAATGAGAGCTGCGAAACAAAAATAGGTCGTTGCAACAACGTCGACAAAGTCCAGCCGATCAAAAAAGATAAAATCATGAATTGGGTATACATTTTGAAAAGGTCGGAGGTAGAAGATAAAATTTTACAAATCGAAGAATTCACAGCATTGGATAAGGAAGGACAAGCCCATAATTATTACTGCATCCTATTATATCATTTTGTATGCATTATCTTATGTAATATCATCATAGAGTGTATTATAAACTCTATGATGATCATCAAATATTTGGTTTTGTCTAGTTCTTTATTTTTACATGCTTGCTAATAGGTGGGGCCTTTTATTTGCCTCAATAGGATTTGTAAGGTAAGGTTTAGCTCGGTATGTGTTTGCTTAGATCCTATGCCTTTGGATTATATAGCCAAGGCATATAGGCGACACTACTCGAGCTTTTGTCCCCCTTACTTGTACTTTTCCTATGAGGTTTGCTTTTATTATGAATAAAAACTTATAATTTGACCACAAAAAAAAATACATCTCTATGCCTACATGTCAACACACATGTCAAGTCATCCATTATCATATACTGTCTAGCCTGAGGAATATACATGTCAATATGCATGTCAATTCATCAATTATCATATACCTTCTAGCATGAGGAGTATACATCTCTATGCCTACATGTCAAGTATACATATCAAATCATAAATGTCACAGTACCATCTAGCATGAGGAAAATGCATCTTTGTGCCTAAATGGCAAGTATGCATGTCAAATGAATGATTTCACGATGATATCACCAGGTACTCTCACCCTCAACATACTCCAGCTGTCTGTTTCAATTACCCACTTCATCACAGACACACACATACAATCACTCAGCTGTGTATGGTCTGGCTCATAAGCCCCTCACCAAAGCACATGTATATATATTATTGTGCCTGCGCTCACTACTAGTATGTCAGACTTCGGAGGGACAGGGGCAAATCAAGAGTCAATAACTGTGTCACATAAATCTTAAGTCATACATTTTTTCCTTGAAACTTCTCGTATACGAAATGTCAAAACAGGAGTTAAAGTTAAAGTTGGGGACCGAAATTTGGAATAAGAAACAGCAAGAAGAGATAGGACCAGAAGGTTAATAAAATAAATCTTGAATCTACAATACTTATTTTTGGTTTTACTGCTTTCAGTCTTGTACTCATTGCAGAAATCACGTTGTAGCACATGAATGAAGAGAAAGAGCCATCAACTGTACTATTTTTCAATCAAAAGAAATCTCTGTGATCAAAATTTATAGTCACATAGGTGCGTTTTCGGCTGAGGGTAGTTAATACTTTCACTAAAAGAAGCCAAAATATAAAAAAATAAATGCACGAAAAAGCCAAAAAAATTCAACATATAATATATATTAGTAAATAAAATATTTACCTAGCTATACATATTAATAGTAAATTTTTGACAAACCCCTTGGACAAAGGTAGCTGCGCGGGGGTGGGGGTGGGGGGTTAACTTTATTACTAAATTAAACGGCAGCTGAGTTTATTTTCTCAGAAACAATGGCACTGTTTCTCGACAACCAATTTTTTTGAGTAAATCTGATAAAATAATATTTATAGAAGAAAAATGAATTAGAAAAAATTTTAAAGAAACGCACAAGTGAAGAAATTATCATTAAATATTTCTGATTCTGATGAGAGAATGGGCAAGGTGAGAAGATTTTGATTGAAAGTCTCAGCGTTTTGAATAATGTCAGAACGACGATACAACAAACTATAGAATATATATTTACCTTATTTAGAGTTCTTTCATATATGTTATATTTCCATACTTATCTCTTGTAATAGTTCTATATATTTGACATCTAATAAATGAAACAATTATTCACCATAAATAATATTCAATATGGTATCATTATGAGCCTTGATCCTAGGGCTTACATCCCCTACACCTAGCGCCCGCCGCCGCCCTCTTCTCCTTTTCGATGGCACTTCCCTCAGCCATGCCTGCCCAGTCAGCCCCGCCAGTTGCTGTCTCCTCCTCGGGTTCTCGCAGGCATCGGAGGCCGTACCGTGGCCGCTACCAGGCTTGCGGCATCCAAGGACATCCAAGGACACCCGCTGCGGGATTGTCCAACTCATGGATGGATGCTCCAGCACCTCCCTGTCCGAGCTGCAATTGACGAGCTATCTAAGCTAGTCGTTTCCCAGATTTTGATTCTTCAGTCAAATAACCAGTAGTCTTAATTGGCTATAGTGAATCCTATAAAGTATCAGTATGTAAAATTTGGTTCTTTATCGGCGAAAGTAAGATGCCACAAAATTCCTTTTGGCAACCGTAATTTCTTTTTCTCAGTTTCCTAGGGCTTACATACCCCTAAACCTAGCGCCGCCCCCCCCCCTCCACCTAGCGCCGGCCACTACTCTAACCACGGCTGCTTCTTCGGTCCAAGCTTGGACTTACCTCCCGCCGTCCAGCTTGAGGGGGCTATAGAATAGATGTTTACCTTATTTAGAGTTCTTCCATATATGTTATATTTCCATACTTATAGAATATATGTTTACCTTATTTAGAGTTCTTCCATATATGTTATATTTCCATACTTATCTCTTGTAATAGTTCTATATATTTGACATTTGATGAATGAAAAAATTATTCACCACAAATAATATTCAATACAAACATCTATTGACTTCGAAACATGCATAAAGCAACAACATAAAGGATCGAACACAACACTCTCTCCAACTGTTTATGGTTTTAATGTACCTATTGACAATATAAAACTCGTTTAGGCATTTAGCGACAAGTTACACGCGGTCTTGTATTTTAAGAATAACAAAACTAAAACTTGATTAAATAAATATGTTTCCCAATTCAAATGCTACAAAGAAAAATTGAGAAAGCTAGAGAACAATCACGATTCACATCCATGTAGGGCTATGTGTGTTTACTGTTTAGGCTTGTATGTATCCTTCATGTGATGTCTCAGTTGACTATTTCAACAAAAAAGAGTCATTTGACTTGTTTAATGCATTCATTTATGCCCACTTCTGACTTCAAGAAACACTTACTTTATGATTTAATTTATATATAGTAATAGTGTAAAAAAAGTTTTTAGAAGGTAACTTGTTTTCAAATTATTTATTTTATTATTATTATTATTATTATTATTATTATTATTATTATTATTATTATTATTATTATTATTATGTATTAGGATCAAAATAATTACGTGTCATGCTAACAAATTATATATCTTCAATGATGATAAATTAACCAGCAAAAGAGAATTATACCAAAAGAGACACAAACATAACGTGGTTCAGTCAATTGACCTACATCCACACAGGCAAATATGAGCAATCCACCATAAAAAGAGAGCAAAAAATATTAAAAAATAACCTCACAAATAGGCACACACTAGTGGTAAGCTAACACTTGTCTCACAAATTCTCCCCTAAAACGAGACTCTTAATGTAATAATCCAACTAGTCATTTTGAGTTCTAGCATCCCGTTCTATGATTCGAGACCTTGAGTTGGTTCATATAATTTTATGACTTGCTTGTGTGGTTGGTATAGGTTCGGAGAGGTTTTAGGAGTGATTCGGAATACTTAGTTCCTAACTAGAAGCCTCAAATTAAAAGAGTTGACCAAAGTCAACAATTTGGGTGAACGTGCACAGATTGATGATTTGAAGGTTCTTATAGGTTCGTACAATAAGTTTGGACTTATACCTATCTTAGGATCGGAACTCGGCTTTTGGTTGAAGTTGACAATTTTAAGTATTTATGAGTTCATAAGTTTAACTTTGGGATTGACCTTTATGTTATTGCATTTTGTTTCATATTTTGAGCTTTGGATAGGTTCATATAGGATATTTAGACTTATCAGTATAGTTTGTAGGAGGGGCTCAAGTGAGTTTTGATGTGTTTGGAGCAAGTTCTGAAAGATTTGAAGTGTTGAAACGTAATTTTCTGCACTTGATATGATTTCATAAGAGAACTGATCCTAATCTATAAAGTATTTAATGAAGATTCCTTGATGAGAGTTGTAACTTTTGAATCTTGTTTCCAAAAATTCAAAGTTTTCATCATTCCGATATCTGTAAGACAAGTTATGACTGTTTTAGTGAAGGAGGAGAAATGTCGTCATTCTTGAAAATATGCACTAAACATTTATGCACCTATGTATATAACCTCATGTATGTACTTGACCTCCATTTTATCATTTTAGGAGCTGCGGAGCTCGGAATGAAGTATATTTTGAAGCAATTTTCTCCTAAGCTGATGGGGTAAATGATTCTCACTTGAATTTTAGTTATATCATTAATTTATCATCAGTTTTGCCTTAGAATCAAGGATTCAGAAGAAGAAAAAAGGATTTTGTGAATGCTAAAAAAGTGTATTTTGGGATTTTGAATATTGACTTGGACTTGAATTTAAAAACTAATCACATATTTAGAATCTTAAAGTTACGGGTCAACGGGATTCAATCTTGATCTTAGGTTTTGACTATGTGGACATGAGGTTGTGTAACGACCCGACTGGTCGTTTTGAGAATTAGCGTCTCGTTGGTGGCTTAAAGTCTCGACTAGCTTCATATCATGTATTATGACTTGCGTGTGTAGTCGAATGGTTTTTGGATGATTGGGGATTGATTTGGAAGGATGATTCTTGCTTTAGGAGCTTAAGCGGTAAGAATTAACCGAAGTTTGACTTTTGTGCAAACGACTCTAGAATGATATTTTGATTATTCCAATAGCTACATATGGTCATTTTGGACTTAGTCGTGTGTCTGGATTTGGATTTGGAGGTCCGTAGGTTGACTTGATGCATTTTGGAAAAAATTAAAAAGTTAAAGGTTTGGAAGGTAAAGAGGTTTGGCCGGGAGTTGAATTTGTTGATATCGGGTTTGAATTTTGATTCCGGGAGTTGGTATAGCTTTGATGTGGCATTTGGAGCTTGCATGCAAAATTTTACATCATTCCGGATTGATTTGATATGATTCAGCACGAGTTGTAAAAGTTGAAAGTTCATAAGTTCATTAAGTTCGATTTGAGGTGCGATTCATAGTTTTGACGTTGTTTAATGTGATTTGAGGCCTCGAGCAGGTCCGCGTTATGTTATGGAACTTTTTGGTATGTTCAGACGGGGTCCCAGGGACCCCGGGTGTGTTTCGAAAGGGCTACAGACCATTTTCTCATATTTTTAATGTTGGTTCTGTTATCTGGTTTTCTTCATCGCGTTCGTGTCAATGGTACAACGTTCGCGTAGTGTAATTTGGGGGTAGGCAGTAATTGTTCTTCGCGTACGCAAATAGGAGAACGCGTTCACGAAGGTTGGAAAACTTTTGTCTTCGCATTCGCATGCAGTGATTCGCAATCGCGCAGAGGTAAGGTGGGAAGGGCATCAGGCATTATGTCTCTTCTCGTTCGTGAGTACACAGACGCGTTCGTGTAGAGTCTGAAGATCTTGGTCACCACATTCGCGACCTTTGTGTCGCGTTCGCAAAGCACAATTTGGCAGCTCAAGGTTTTGTTCTTTGCGATCACGATAGATGTTCCGCGGTCGCGATGTATATTTAACTAGGCAGAATATAGGTACTCTATTTCGAGGGCTTTTGATATTTTATTACTTTTTGAGTTAGAGAGCTCATATTTTGATGATTTTGGAGGGGATTTTCACGTGTCAGATTGGGGTAAGTTATCTTTATCCGGGTTTAATTATATTTCGTGATTCCATCGTTGTTTTTAATATTAAGAAAAACGAAAATTTTTGTATAAACTTTCAAAAATATAAAATGAGGATTTGAAGGCCGATTAGACGTTGGAATTGGATAATTTTAGTATGGTTGGACTCGTATCAGAATAGGTTTTTGGATTTTGTAAATTTTGTCGAATTCTGAGGTGCGAGCCCGGGGTTGACTTTCTAGGTTGACTTTTAAGTTTTCGTTGAAGATCGAAGCTTTATTATCCGAAATTGTTTTCTATGATTTTTATTTATGATATGAAGTTATTTTGGCTAGATTTGAGCCGTCTGGAGGTTGATTCACACGATAAGGTCATTTTTGTGTATCGGGTTTAGCCTCTTTGAGGTAAGTATCTTATCTAACTTAGTGTGTTGGGAACTACCCCGTAGGATTCAGGTTGATTGTGCTATTTGTGTTATGTGAAAGCCGCGTACGCAAGGTGACGAGTGGGTACACGAGTTATTTGTGATATTTGATCGGTTTAGGTTATCTAGACTCTTTCCACGCTTTTAATTAAATTGTCATGACATGTTGTACCTCTCATTGTTAATCTACTCTTACATGCTCTATCTGACGTTGTTAGCACTTTCTTTTTTTTTTGGTAAATTATAATATCTTATTAATAATAAAAAACAAACCGCAAAGGAAAAGTACAAGTAGGGGGACAAAAGCTCGAGTAGTGTCGCCTATATGCCTTGGCTATATAATTACTCCTCTGCGCCTCACATTGCCTGTATAACAGCCTCATGTAGAGGAGTCATGGTGTAGCTGCTGGCAAAGTCTCACGAGGGCATATAATCTAATAGCCGTTCGGGTGTATCCGAAGGCATATGACCTAAGCAAACACATATCGAGCTAAACCTTACCTTACAAATCCTATTGAGGCAAATAAAGGCCTCCCTATTAGCATGCATGCAGAAAGAAAGAAAGAACTAGAAAGTACTAGATATTCTATGATCATCATAGAGTTTATAATACACTCTATGATGATATTACAAATGATAATGCTTATAAAGTGACATAATAAAATGTAGTGCAAATTACATTCTTGCCTCTCCTTTGACAATTTTGTAATTCTTTATCAGCTTCTTCCGCCCTTTTCAATATGTATTCAAAAATCATGTTTTCTTTTTTGATCTCACGGACTTTGTTGATGTTGTTGCCACAGCCTGTTTTTGTCTCGCATCTCTTAGTGGAAATCGCCTAACGGTTACCTCATCACTGAACTTGTCATCCCAATTGTTTATCCTTGTATGAGTCTTCTTATTTCTTTCACTGTGCGTTGGTGATAAATCTCCTCTTGTAGCTGCCTGTATCCGGCATTGCTTCAGCATTTCAGCTTCTTGAGATGTATCTAATGAGTTTAAAGGATTAGAAGTTATTAAAGCATCGAATAGCATCTATCCTCTAATGATATAACTGGACATGCTGGACGAAAGTGCTACTATTTCTGCTATCCAGTGTTCGACTGAGTTTGCTGCTGATTTGCAGTAGTTGATGCATCCAACATTAGTGATCTGCTTGAACTAACCTGCTGCAGATGTTTATGCTGCTGCCCAGAATTTATGTTTAACACTGGATTGCTCCCCTGCTGCCAAAATTTTGAAGTTCCAGTGCTTGCACCACACTGCTATTGTCCAGGTTTACTGGAGTATGCTACTGGAGTATGTGATCGAGACTTCTTCTGCTGCTGCTCCTGCGCAGATGTTGTAGATGTGATTACTGGAACATTGCTGCATTGCTGCTGCTGCTGTCGCATTTGTGATGTTGCTCCCAAATTACCTTTGCGATGTTGTTGCTACTGCTGCCTTCCATCCTTTGAAATTGTTGCTGCATTNTGTTAATCTACTCTTACATGCTCTATCTGACGTTGTTAGCACTTTCTTTTTTTTTTGGTAAATTATAATATCTTATTAATAATAAAAAACAAACCGCAAAGGAAAAGTACAAGTAGGGGGACAAAAGCTCGAGTAGTGTCGCCTATATGCCTTGGCTATATAATTACTCCTCTGCGCCTCACATTGCCTGTATAACAGCCTCATGTAGAGGAGTCATGGTGTAGCTGCTGGCAAAGTCTCACGAGGGCATATAATCTAATAGCCGTTCGGGTGTATCCGAAGGCATATGACCTAAGCAAACACATATCGAGCTAAACCTTACCTTACAAATCCTATTGAGGCAAATAAAGGCCTCCTTATTAGCATGCATGCAGAAAGAAAGAAAGAACTAGAAAGTACTAGATATTCTATGATCATCATAGAGTTTATAATACACTCTATGATGATATTACAAATGATAATCCTTATAAAGTGACATAATAAAATGCAGTGCAAATTACATTCTTGCCTCTCCTTTGACAATTTTGTAATTTCTTCCATTTGTAATTCTTTATCAGCTTCTTCTGCCCTTTTCAATATGTATTCAAAAATCATGTTTTCTTTTTTGATCTCACGGACTTTGTTGACGTTGTTGCCACAAGCTGTTTTTGTCTCGCAGCTCTCATTGGAAGTCGCCTAACGATTACCTCCTCGCTGACCTTGCCGTCCCAACTTTTTATCCTTGTATGAGTCTTCTTATTTCTTTCACTGTGCATTGGTGATAAATCACCTATTGTAGCTGCCTGTATCCGGCACTGCTTTAGCATTTCAGCTTCTTGAGATGTATCTAATGAGTTTAAAGGATTAGAAGTTATTATAGCGTCCAATAACATTCTATCCTCTAATGATATAACTGGACTTGCTGGACGAAAGTGCTGCTGTTTCTGTTGTCCAGTGTTTGACTGAGTTTGCTGCTGATTTGCAGTAGTTGATGCATCCAACATCAGTGATCTGCTTGAACTAACCTGCTGCAGCTGTTTGTGCTGCTGCCCAGAATTTATGTTTAACACTGGATTGCTCCCCTGCTGCCAAAATTTTGAAGTTCCAGTGCTTGTACCACACTGCTGTTGTCCAGATTTACTGGAGTATGTGATCGAGACTTCTGCTGCTGCTGCTCCTGGGCAGATATTGCAGATGTGATCACTGGAACATTGTTGCATTGCTGCTGCTGCTGTCGCATTTGTGATGTTGCTCCCAAATTACCTTTACGATGTTGTTGCTGCTGCTGCCTTCCATCCTTTGAAATTGTTGCTGCATTCAATACCAGTGGACCGCCTGTTTGCTGTTGCCCAGGTTTTATATTCACTGCTGCACTCTCCTTTGTCGCAGCAGGTGAATACTTACTGGGAGTGAAAGCTGGGGCATTCATATTAAGTTTCCTTCCACTCTTGTCGGTGGAGGTGATGCTACTGATCTGAGTTCCTCATCTTCGCTTTCAAGTGCATCATAATCAGTCGAGTTCTTGTATTCGTCGTCTCCCCAATCTTCTTCTTCATATTTTTTTTTGGAAAATTATAATATTATATTAATAGTAGAAACAAACCACAACAGAAAAATAAGTAAGGGGGACAAAAGCTCCGTTAGTGTTGCCTATATGCCTTGGCTATATAGTTACTCCTCTGCGCCTCACAATGCCCTTATGGCAGCCTCATATAGAGGAGTCGTGGGTTAGCTGCCGCAAAGTCTCACGAGGGCATATAATCTCATAGCCATTGGGTTATATCCGAAGGCATAGTACCTAGGCAAATACCCACCGAGCTAAACCTTACCTTACAACTCCTATTGAGGCTAAAACCTCATCTATTAGCAAGAATGTCAAAAATAAGAACTAGACAAAACCAAGTATTCTATGATCATCATAGAGTTTATAATACACTCTATGATGATGTTACACAAGATAATGCTAATAAAATGATAAAATACAATGTAGCAGAAATTATCATCTTGTCTCTTTTTTGCCAATCTTGTGATCTCTTCAATTTTGAGCCTCTTCCAAATGTAATCAAAAATCATGATTTCTTCTTTGAACGATTGGATCTTGTAGACGTAGTTTGGGCAGCCTTTCTTTGCTTAGCAACTCTCATAGGAAGTCGCCTAACATTTATCTCCTCACTCACCTTGCCATCCCAACTCTTCTTCCTTGAATGTGATTGCTTGTTTTTTCCAACATGCATCGGTGATAAATCACCTCGTTTAGCAACGTCTAAAAGACATTGTTGTAGCAATTCATCCTCCTCTCCTTCTTCATATGTATCTCTTTCAATATTAACTTGTTGTGGCAATGTTTAGACAAAATCTTGAGACTCCAAAACACTATCCTGCGCCTTTATCATGACTGTCATGACTGAAGTTTGCGCAACATCTTGCCTGCTCTTACTTCCAGCACTACATGATTGAGTTGTAGTTAATGAAAGTAAGGGTTTGGGACTTACCAACGCATCCAAAAGTCGTCGATCTTCCAGTGAAATCACTGGGCTATTTGTGCATGGAGACTGTTTTTGTTGTTGTCCGGTGGCAGTGCTAGATTGCTGCTATCGAGTGCTGTCCTCCTTTAAAATCAAAGCATTACTGGTGCTAACCTGATGTTGCTTCTGCCCAGCTAACACAAATGTTTGCAGCTGTTGCTGAAGTCCACGCTACTGCTGTCTATCCTCCTGCTGCTGCTGTCCATCATGCTGCTGCTCTTGTCCAGCTGTTGCAAAAATTTGTTGCTGCTGCTGCTGTTCATCTTCCATTGATATGATTGGAGTATGTGCTCGCGGTTGTTGTTGTTGCTGTTCCAGTCCAGATTCACGAATAAGCTACTGTCTGGATTCACGAATATGCTGCTGTCCAGTGCTGTCACGAGTTTGTTGCTGCTGATGGTCAGATTTTGTAGAAGTTTCTGCTGGAATAATCTTCTGCTGTTGCTGCATATCTGTTGCAGATATAACTGTGTTCAAAACCAGTGGACTACTTGAACTAAATTCTTGCTATTGCTGCCCAGTAGTTACTGGTAATACCGTTGTTGCTGCACTCTTCTTTGTCGCAGCAGTTAAGTACTTACTGGGAATAAAAGTTGGGGCATACAGATTAAGTTTTCTTTCACTTTTTGGTAGTGGAGGTGATGCTACTGATCTCAATTCTTCCTCGTCACTTTCAAGTGCAGCATAGTCAGTCGACACTTCGTCGTCGTCATCTCCGTAGTCTTCTTCGCTATCTTCAGCTTGATCTGCCCAGAATCTACCTCTTGTATACCATTCCTTTGTATAACTCGTTTGTCTTTTATTAACCATCTCTCTCAAATTTGGAATGACGTCATTGTTATTTCCAGTGGACAATAGTAATTTCCCAGAGTCTCCTTCATGTCCGTCAAAAGACTTTTCCGACTGTGAAGGGATTTCAAAGGCGGAAGTGTTCAACGTGACTAAAGGCTGTCCAACCATATTTGTGTGTAACATCATTGCAGCTTGCGCGTCCTTGATAATTTTTTCGACGTGAGGGCTGGAAAATTGTAATGTAGGTACGTTTGAACTTAAATCCTCCATCAATTTGTTCTTTGAGACAGTCTATCGAACACCAACTTCTGTAGCTAAAATACCACTGTGTCGACCTTCGTTTTCGCCGCTGGAGCTTGGAGCAACTTGTTTGGACATCACATTATCATTTAAAATTTCTATCTTAGGCTGTCCATCCTTATCGAGTTCCAGAGCATCAAATCTATTGGAGCTGTTTACAATAGTAGAAGCATTTCGTCGAAGACTTGGACTCACCTGGCCTGTTGATATATCCTTCTTTGTAGGCGATTTTCTAGATGTTACCAAGTTCTAATCCTCACCCATTGTGATTTCATGTTCTCCCTTATCAACATCAATATTACCCCCATCTTTATCTACCCCAGCTACGACCTTTTGTACATCGTTTTTAGTCCCCAAAGTCTGGGGTTCACCTTCCAAGTTAGGTACGTTACTGGGTGTATTAATCTGCTCATCTCAATGAGTAGAACCTCCAACTTCATTTTGTTGCTTACCATTAGTTCGACCAATAACTACACCAATATTTGCTGCTTTCACTAGTTGTCCACAATCATCTGCTCGATCAGTAGCTGCTCTTAATGTACCAGTTGTAGCAGTGTACATTCTCGCAAAAACTGTCGATGCAGGTATGTCACTGGAAGATTTGTGCTGTCCCTTCCTAAGCTTTAAAGCATCTTCAATATGCACATCTGGAACCTTGTCATGTGGTGCTACTGTATTTTCAGCAACAACAACAGTACTCTTATCTCCAGATCGACCAGCAGTAACTGGACTCACTTCATCTGCTGTAATTCCAGTAACATCAGCATTAGCAGTGTCCACCTACAGCACCTGATGCCTAGTATTATTGGAATGTTTCTTTTCTATTTGAACCACATTGTGAGCAGTTTTTTTAGCGTTCAAAAACTCTCTCGCATCGCCTTTAAGCTGCTCAATAGTGCTCGTATCAACTACTGGCAGATTGCGATCACTGCTCCTATCAACATTCTGTCCAGATTTTGCTTTCAAAAATCGACACTCTGTTTCTTCATGACCTTGATGCTTACAAAAGAGCAATACTTTGGCAAGTTATCATAGACAATAGCCTGGTAATACATAACAAATTTCCCAGTATCTTTGTCGACGACGCGCAACCTAACTTTGTTTGGATGTTCATCTAAAAGATTGATCAACACCTTAACCCTAGCAGTGCTAGGTCTTGTCCTTTCATGTATCACCTTGTCGACTTCAAGAGGCTTGCCAACTACAGAAGCAATAGACATAACTGATCTTTTGGCAAAATAATTTGGAGGCAGACCTGACAGTGATATCCAAACGACAGCCATGGAAGTTTCCTCCTTCGAATTAAATCCTATTGTTCATGGAAAAGTTCTAAAGAAGAATTCATCTCCATTGGCTACAAAATCTGCATAAAGATCGAACCTAACCAACAAGTGACGATATTCCAGTTGCCCTACGCTAAATCGACCTTGAATATTAAATTGCGACTAGAAACTCCTTCGAATTAGCTGTAAATCTAGTTTTCCATTGGAAAACTTCATGATAACAGCTTGGTGAAGTCTCTCCTCTCTTGTAAACTCATTAACGTCATCTATGGTGAAGTTAATCGTGAGTTCACCGTGTTCGATAGTCACTGGGCATAAATCAAGTTTCGATATCCTTGCGGCAGATTGTTTTTAATGAAACTGTGAAGCGTATGACTTTGTGGCATCGGTATGGATTACGTCGGTGATGTTTTGATGTTTCTCTCCCACAGCTAAAGGCCGGGGAGAGCTCGCGGTCGCCATAGCTATTCACTTTACATCATGAAATCATAGAGAAGCTGAAATAGAGGAACCAGAAACAGCTAGATTGACGAAGTAGAAACGAATCAGAAACAGATCGTTACAGCAACGATGTTGTTGAACTGCTCAAATTTGCTTCACACCTCAGATTCTCTGCGATGAAGCAGAAACAAACAGACGAAGCAGAAAAGCGATATCGACGCTATTGAACTGCTCAAATTTGTATCGCATCACAGAATCACACTGCAAATATATTCGATGGTCAATAAATCATCGACGCAACCTGCGATGAAGTATTTACAGATGCATCGACGATCAGTGAAGCTTCAAATCTAGTCGGCGCTACTGTTCACAGTAGTTGCCTTAACCTAGGTTGTACGGTTCATAGCATTAACGGAGTACGAGAAGTTAAGTCTAGTGCCTTAATCACTACTCTCTCTTGCTCTCACCCACTCAATACTATTCTGAATCTATTATTGTTAGCTGGGTGATCTTCTTCATGTTCGACTTGGTCTACCCAGGTTTTACATTTTGAATACCAATCGTGCTCTCCATAATTCTCTTATCTTGAATACTAATATGGCTGTCCCACCATATTAGTGTGTAGCATCATTGCCGCTTGGGCGTCCTTTATGATCTTTTTGACGTGAGTACTAGATAGTTGCAGCATTGCCATATTATTTTCCAGTATCTCCTTCTGAAAATTGTTCTTTGAGGCATTCTGGTGAACACCCAAATCTGTAACCAATATATCATTACCTTGAGCTCCTTGTCCACTGCTGGTGTTTGGTATAATTTGTTTCGACATCTTACTTTCCTGTAAAGTTGGTAAATCAAGTTCTCCATTCTCCACGACTTCCAGAGCTTCGAAAACATTTGTGCTGGACAGCATGGTGGAGGCATTTCGTCAAACACCTTGGTGCGGCTGTGTTGGCGATGCAGTCCTCTTTGTAGGTGATTTGCGATGTGTTACCACGTTCCAAATCTCCCCATTTGTTGTTGTATCTTGACCTTTTCCAACCTCAACCTTATCATGATTTTTATGTTCCCCAGTTATGACCAATTGATCATTCTTTTTGTTCCCCGAAGTCCGGGCCTCATCCTCTGAATTAGGGACCTGAGCTGGAGTTGCCAACTGTCACCTTCAGTTGCCTCATGCGATTGTACCTCCTTAGCACCTAATGCTTGTTCATCACCTACAACTACATTAGGTTGCTCCCCATTAGTTCGACCAATAGCTAACCCAATATTTGCCGCATTCACAGATTTTCCACGCACATCAGCTCGATCAGTAGTTGCTACTAATGCACTAGCAGTAGCTGTGTGCATACGTGCAAGCACTATCGAGGCAGGAATATCTGTTTGAACATTATGTTGCCCCTTCCTCAGTATCATAGCATCATCCTGATGCTGAACAAAATTAGCAACAATTGGACTCCCATAATGTGCTCCTCCCTTTTTTCCAGCAAGAACTGCACTTCCAGTCCAATATGCGACACCTGATGTTTGTTACTGACTGCATTATTTTCTGCAATTTGCACCATAGATTGAGCAGCCCTTTTAGCATTCAAGAATTCTCTAGAATCTCCTTTTAACTGCTCAATATTGCTCACATCAATACCCGACAGTTTATTCACCTGAATTCCAGGCACATTGTGATCGACTACTGCGATCACATTTCTCCAGATTTACCTTTCAATAATCGACAAGATCTCTCATCGTGGCCTTGATTCTTACAATAACTACAATACTTTGGAAGATTATCATAAACAATCTCCTGATAAAATAAGGTAGACTTTCCAGTTGATTTGTCGACGACGCGTAACTTAACTTTGATTAGATGTTCGTCTAAAAGATCGATCAAGACCTTAATCCTAGCAGTGCTAGGCCTTGTTCGATCATGTGTTGCCTTGTCTACTGCAAGAGGCTTGCCCACAGCAGAAGCAATAGACATGATAGATCGTTTGGCAAAGAAATTAGAAGGCAAACCTGGCAGAGAGATTCAAACAACAGCCATGGATGTTTCCTCCTTTGGATTGAATCCTAGTGTCCATGGAAAAGTTCTAAAGAAATATTCATCACAATTAGCTTTGAGAAATCCAATTGATCTAGAAAGAAACTGGACATAATCTGCATAAAGATCGAAACGAACCAGCAAGTGATGATATTCAAGTTGTCCCACGTTAACATGACTAGTAACATCGAATTGCAACTGAAACAACCTTCGAATCTCTTGTAAATCTGGTTTTCCATAGGAAAACTTCACCACAACAGCTTGGTGTAGTCCCTCCTCTTTGGTAAACTCATTAACTTCGTCCAAGGTGAAGTGGATCGTCGGTTCACCATGAATAATAGTGACTGGGCACAAATCGAGTTTCGACATCGCCGTGATAACTTGTTTTTGAATCAGTTGAGCAGCATACGATTGTTTGCGATTGGGAACAGGATCGTGGGTTTTGCACCTGTCTGAATTCATACCAGTAGCGAATTGAGAGAGTGATGAATCTCTGGAGCGATGGACTGCTACAGTACTTGCAATTTGATTTTCCAGGTTTGGAGCAATTTCGGGATTGTTAAGAGACGATGTAAGGATAGTTGTGTGTGCCATTGGCAGACGCTCCTTTTGGGTAAGTTGATTTTGCTTTCCCACAGCCAAAGGCTGAGGAGAGGCGTTGGCAGCCATGGCTGCTCAAGCTTCAACGCTAAAAGAGAGGAGAGAGAACAGAGCGACCCCTCCCTCTTTCACTGTTGTTCTACCTCTTACTTGTTGTTTTGTCCTATGCTTCAGTTGAAGTTATTGCCTTCCTTATTGTCTCGTTACCTCTTAATTGTTGAGTCCCTTCCATGGCTTCGTGCTTATTTGCTACTTGCCTTAACTATTGTACTTCCACACCTTAGTTATCACGTGCTTCACTTGTCCTGTTGTTTTTGTAATATTTATTGCATTCCTTTGATTATTACGTGGTTCCTTTATTGCCATGTACTCATACCCTTTGATTGTAGAAATTCTTATAAATTGAGTTATTGGATTATTGTTATTAATTTAAATTGCTTGTGGATCGGGTTGCGCGCTGCAACGGGTGAAATAAGGAAGAATTGTGACATTGATAAATGATGATACGATGGGATCGGGTTGCACAGCTCAACAGGCAAAATAAGAAAGTATTGTGATATTGGTAAATGATGATACGGTGGGATTGGGTTGCGCGCCGCAAAGGTTTGTGTATGTAATAATTGATATTCATAAAAGTTGATATGGTGAAATAAGGGAGGATTGTGATATTGATAAATGATGATACGGTGGGTTGCACGCCGAAACGGATATTTACATGTGATTCTTGATAATGATATAGTAAAATAAGGGAGAATTCTGTGTGTACGGTGGGATCGGATTGAGCGTCGCAACAGATTGTGTGTGTTGTATTCATAGTTATTGTCATGTCTTGTGTGAGTCATGCATCCTACGTGCACCGTGGTATTACTTCAATGTGTCAATTTGTGCTTCCGTGATTACTTGGTGAATGGATTTTCAAGATGAATTTACTGTGCGGGGTCATTATCTCATATCCTGTTGAGTTGTTAGTAACATAATAGTTTTAAGTAAAAGAATTTTTAATATGCTTATCTTACATGACTCTTAAGTTGGAACTCGTTGTTTCATTCGGTACTTTACTATTCTTAATAGTTGTCACATTTCACTTTAATTGATGTCTCAAATTAAACTCCTTACCCTATATGATGTTTTCACTTTACTTAAAAATTGTTATAATGTTTATATTTAAACCAATTCTATATTTAATTCAGTAACTTATCCAATGCTTCGTTTTATTTGAAAATGCTATTTCTTTACCCCAATGATTTTTAAAATAAACTCATTTTCTCATTCTATTCCCTACTTTATTCCAGATTGTTATTATGCTTTATCGTATATAAATAATTCTCTCGAACATTTTAATTAGCAATTTACACGGATATGATGTACATGATAGCGCGTGGACTTTGCCGTACGAAAGTGATTTGGAAAAATGTAGGCATGAGATACCATACTTGTAAGATTTGAAGGTTGTGACTTACGACTTGAGATTTACGAGGAGTGGTACCTCAGGTAGTTCTTGTTGTGACTTGTGAGGAACAATTTGCTTGATTGAGTTGTCATTGGTTCCCCTTACTTGAATTCATTCATACTTATCTGTATCCTAACTATGTTGTTGCTTTATTACCTGGTTAGTTCTTGTTGCCATTTGTGCTCCTATTATTTCCACTGTTGATTGTAAATTTGTGATCCTTCTGCTGTTGGTCTTACATTGACGCCCTTTCCCTTGTTAGCTTTATGTTATATCCTGCACAACTTTTCATGTCTGGTAGGTGTCTTGACCTGGCCTCATCACTACTCTACCGAGATTAGGCTTGATATTTGCTAGGTACCGCTGTGGTGTACTCTTGCTAAGCTTCTGCATATTTTTGTGCAGATCCAGATACTTATGATTGAGTTGGTTTGAGACTTACGTCTGCTCGGTAGAGACTTTAAGGTATATGTGCTCAACATTCGCAGGCCCCGAAGTCACCTTCTGTTCTATTTCCATTGTGTCCTATTATTCCGGGACAATGATGTATTGTTATTTCTAGTAACTCTCGAAAAAGCTTATGAGTTGTACTAACGGTTTTGGGGGTTATGTAATCGATGTTGGTTCAGCTATGTTATTACATATATTTTTTTAATACATTGCAATTAAGTTAGTTAAATTTCATTAGTAATCAGCATGTGTTAGGCTTGCCTAGCCTTAAAGACTAGGTGCCAACACGACGTCCTAAGGTGGAAAATTGGGGTCGTGACAAGTTGGTATCAGAGCTCTAGGTTCATAGGTGCTACGAGTCATAAGCGTGTTTAGTAGAGTCTTGCGGATCGGTATAGAAACGTCCGTACTTATCTTTGAGAGACTACGGAACTATTAGGAAATTCCACTTCTTTCATTCCTTATCGTACGTCATTGATTCAGCTTGAAGCATATATCTTATATTCTTTTGCATCTACTGGTGTATGATATTGCACACTCGGTATCACCTATGCGCCGATGGTTTGTGATATTGTGGATGGGCTGCGAGGCAGCCAGGGATGCTCAAACATAGTCTCAACATGTCATCCAGACTGAGGATGCGGATGTATTGAGAGACCTGTCAGTTATTCATATGGGGGTGCAGCGGGTTCTGGCATTCGGTCGATAAGTACGAGCTTGGGAAGATTTGATTGGTTGCCTAATCGTCGTGATCGTGGTAGGGTGATGATGTGGATGATGATTTGAGGATAATGAGTGGTATTAGAGACTATGTGGTTCCTATGGGATTTCTACCCTGTGAAAGGTACATATTATCATTCAAAGCACTGGAAGAAGCGAGTTTGACTGTCACAAGGATGGACATGCGCTTAGTAGATGATTCGAGGTATCTCATGATTGGTGTTGTACAAGCTATGAGGGTTAGTATTGTGGATCATCAAATATTGTGACCTATAGCTTCGCGCTAAGTAGGGGAGTCCACTATCAATAATCAGATTGCATTATGGGGTGCTTCAGAGGAAAAATAATGTTTATGAGCTTCTGGGCTACGTGGTTCGTGCTAGGATCTTCTGCATTGAGCTTTGGTTTTGGGATCATCATGTACCGACATGGCTTTCTTAAGAAGTGTCACTGTATTCTCTGCATCATGGGCATTGTAGAGGTGAGCGGAGTTGCTTTTACTATATTTCAGTTGTCGGGGGTAGCATATCAGTGGTGGTAGGTTTATGAGGAGGGTAGACCAGCCGATGCAGCACCACCCTCTTGGGCTCATCTTTAGAGATGTTTTGAGGGAGTTTGTTCCCTAGACCTTCCAGGATGCGTGGCGCGAGTTTGAGCAGTTGTGTCAGGGCACCATGATGGTGTTAGAGTATGCCATCAGGTTCAGCGAGTTATCCGGTCAAGCACCTACGCTGGTTCCTATAGTTAGAGAGCGAGTCCGCAGATTTATTGAGGGGCTCAGTTGTGATATTAGATTTAGCATGGCTCTGGAGTTGTAGAGTGATACTCCATTTTAGCAGGTGGTGGACATTGCTAGGATGATAGAGCGTATTCGGGGTAAGGAGAGGGAGGATAAAGAGACCAAGAGGTCTCGAGGTTCAGGAGGGTTCAGTGGATTCTACTCTTCAGCGATGGCCCATCATGGCGGAGGCTCAGGCAGTCGGCCAGTCTAGTCCGCACTTCAGACTACTCGTGGTGCTCTAGTTAGTCAGAGTACTCGTGTGGGGCAGTCATCTTTTACTGCACCACCGACATAGGGTTCCTACAACAGTTATTCTAGTTATCCGGCACGGACTCAGCATGAGCAGCCACGCCCGCAGAGGGATGGTTATGAGTGTGGTGATACTAGGCACACTATGAGAGATTGTCCCAGACTCGGAGGGGCAAATTTCATTAGAGCACCCAGGCTACAGGCTCCATTCTAGTTGCTACTCCACTTGCACAGCCAGTTAGGGGTGGAGGACAGACGGGTAGAGGGCACCCTAGATGGGGAGGCCTAGCCCGTTGTTATGCTTTCTATGGTAGGGCTGAGGCTGCTTCACCAGATGGTGTCATTACAGGTATGGTTCCAATTTATTATAGAGGAGCATCATTCTTATTTTGATTCGGTTCTGCTTATCAGGGTGAGTCCTCCTATCTTGCTTCATATGGGTGAGTTTCATTATTTGTACTCTGCTTATGTATTTAACCCTGTTGGGAGATTCTATAGTGGTAGCCCATGTCTATCATTTGTTTTGTTCACTATCGAGAGCCATGAGACTAGAAATGACTTTCTGTTACTCATTACGGTAAGTTTTGATGTGATTTCTGGATGGTTTGGTTATGATTGGTGATTTAGATGCTCTATCGGTACGAAGAGTTTGTTACGTATTGTTATTTTGTTTTGCGGAATTGAATTAGAGAAGGTTTCGGTTGGTATGATGTGTATTCTACTTGTGATTCAGAGCTGAGGATGGGATCCTCATGTTTTCATGCAGTTTGATATGTTTGAACCGGGTTGCGTGTCACATGGAGTTATATTAGGATGAGATCCTTATGACTAGTTAATATGTTTTGATTCTCCCTTGTGGGATTGATTCGTAGTATGATAATGATAGGGAGTTGTGCCAGCCGGGCTTGTTTGGTAGTTCTCTCATGTGTTTCTTTTTGCATATTAAGTCATATTCACGTTGTGCTTATTGGGTTTTAGCTTGCAAGGTGTGTGCCCAGGTGGCATGAGATGTGACTTGTTGATTTGAGTAAATGGTTATGGAATCTTCATGTTTCTTGTATCATTGTCAGTGTGATGAAGGTTTGAGATAGGGTTCTAGTTGATAAGAGGTTAATTGTCGGTACCAAATTTGAATATGGGCAGCTATGGTGGTCAGAGATGTTGCTATGGGCATATGTGTGATGTGTTATGTTGTGTGGTTGTACCTTGTGGGTGTACGCATGAGTTGTTGCAGCTGGTTGAGGCTGATATCGTGTTTTGATGTGGGGATCGGGTCTTTGGGAAATGATCAAATGTTGAAAATTTTTGTTCTAAGTCTTATTAATGTGGGTGGAGGGAATAATTTTCAGTTGAGATGGTGTTGTCGGGCCTATGTGGATTGGGGTGACGTGGGATCACCCGCGAGTATATTTATGGTGAGCTCATGCATTGATTTGATGAGTTCGGAACTGTTCTTGGCACGTTCTAGGACGAACATTTGTTTAAGAATGGGAGAATGTAATGACCCGACCGATCGTTTTGAGAATGCGCCCCATTTGGTGGCTTAAAGTCTTGAGCACCGTCGTATCATGTATTATGACTTGCGTGTGTGGTCGAGTTTGATTTTCGGATGATTTGGGATTGATTTGGAAGGATGATTCTTGCTTTAGGAGCTTAAGCGGTAAGAGTTGACCAGAGTTTGACTATTGTGTAGACAAAAATGGTGTTTTGATGATTCCAATAGCTCTATATGGTGATTTTCGACTTAGGCGTGTGCCTGTATTTGGATTTGGAGGTCCGTAGGTTGACTTGATGCATTTTGGCGAATATTGGAAAGTTGAAGGTTGAAAGGTTTGACCGGAAGTTAACTTTGCTGATATGGGGTTCAGATTTTGATTTTGGGAGTTGGTATAGCTTCGTTATTTCATTTGGAGCTTGCATGCGAAATTTGACATCATTCCGGCTTGATTTGATATGATTCAGCATGAGTTGTAGAAGTTGAAAGTTTGTAAGTTCATTAAGTTCAATTTGAGGTGCGATTCGTAGTTTTGACGTTGTTTGATGTGATTTGAGGCCTTGAGCAGGTCCAATTTATGTTATGGAACTTGTTGGTATGTTTGGACGGGGTCCCGGGGACCCCGAGTGTGTTTCGGATGGGCTACAGACCATTTTCTCATGTTTTGAAATGCTGGTTCTGTTATCTGGTTTTCTTCATTGCTATCGCGTCAATTGTATCGTGTTCGCGTAGTGTAATTTGGAAGCAGTCAGTAGTTGTTCTTCGCGTTCACAAATAGGAGATCATATTCGCGAAGGTTGGAAGACTTTTGTCTTCGTGTTCGCATGCAATGGTCCGCGATCGCGCAGAGGTAAGGCGGGAAGGGCATCAAGCATTATTTCTCTTCGCGTTCGCGAGTACACAGACATGTTCGCGTAGAGTTTGAAGATCTTGGTCACAGCATTCGCGACCTTTGTGTCGCGTTCGCGAAGCACGATTTGGAAGCTGAAGGTTTTGTTCTTCACGATATGGATGTTCCGCGATCGCGATGTATATTTCACTAGGCAGAATAAAAGTACTCTATTTCGAGGGCTTTTGATATTTTATCACTTTTTGAGTTAGGGAGCTCGGATTTTGGCGATTTTGGAGGGATTTTTACGTGTAGGATTGGGGTAAATGTTCTTTATCCGGATTTGATTATATTTCGTGATTCCATTTAATATTAATTTTTTGATTTGAATGGGAAAAAAATGAGAATTTTTGTATAACTTTCAAAAATGTAAAATGATGATTTGAAGACCGATTTGATGTTGGAATTGGATAATTTTAGTATGGTTGGACTCGTATCGGAATGGATGTTCAAATTTTGTTAATTTAGTCGGGTTCCGAGGTGCGGGCCCGGGGTTGACTTTTTAGTTTTCTTTAAAGTCAAAGATTTATTATCCGGAATTGTTTCCTACAGTTTTTATTTATGATATGAAGTTATTTTGGCTAGATTTGAGCCGTCTGGAGGTTGTTTCACGAGAAGGTCATTTTTTATTATCGGTTTAGCCTCTTTGAGGTAAGTATCTTGTCTAACTTTTTGTGGGGGAAAACTACCCCTTAGGATTCGGGTTGATTGTGCTATTTGTGTTATGTGAAAGCCGTGTATGCAAGGTGACGAGTGGGTACACGAGCTATATGTTGTATTTGACCGGTTTAGATTATTTAGACTTTTTCCATGCCTTTAATTGAATTGTCATGACATGTTATACCTCTCATTTTTAATCTACTCTTATATGTCTATTTGACGTTGTTCGCACTTGTTCTACCTCTTACTTGTTATTTTGCCCTTGTATGCTTTAGTTGAAGTTATTGCCTTCCTTATTGTCTGATTACCTCTTAATTGTTGAGTCCCTTCCATGGCTCCGTGTTTATTTGCTACTTACCTTAACTGTTGTACTTGCACACCTTAGTTGTCACGTGCTTTACTTGTCTTGTTGTTTTTGTAATATTTGTTGCATTCCTTTGATTATTATGTGGCTCCTTTATTGTCGTGTACTCATACCCTTTGATTGTAGAAATTCTTGTAAATTAAGTTATTGGATTGTTGTTGTTAATTTAAATTGCTTGTGGATCGCGTTGTGTGCCGCAACAGGTAAAATAAGGGAGGATTGTGACATTGATAAATGATGATACAGTGGGATCGGATTGCACGCCGCAGCGGGTGAAATAAGGGAGGACTGTGATATTGATAAATGATGATACGGTAGGGTCGGGTTGCGCGTTGCAACGATTTGTGTACGTAATAAACTGATATTGATAAATGATGATATGGTGAAAGAAGGGAGAATTATGATATTGATAAGTGATGATACGGTAGAATCGGATTGTGCGCCACAATAAATTTTTACATGTGATTCTTGATATTGATATGGTAAAATAAGGGAGGATTGTATGTGTACGGTATGATCGGTTTGCGCACCGCAACAGATCGTGTGTGTTGTATTCATTGTTATTGTCGTGTCTTGTGTGAGTCATGCATACTACGTGCACCGTGGTATTACTTCGATGTGTCAATTTGTGCTTCCGTAGTTACTTGGTGAATTGATTTTCAAGATGAATTTATTGCACGGGGTCGTTTTCTCATACTGTGTTGATTTGTGTTAGTAACATAACAATTTTAAGTAAAAGAAATTTTTAACATGATTATCTTACGTGACTCTTAAGTTGGAACTCGTCGTTTCATTCGTTACTTTACTATTCTTAATAGTTGTCACATTTTACTTTAATTGATTTCTCAAATTAAACTCCTTACCCTATTTGACGTTTTCACTTTACTTAAAAATCGTTATTATTTTTTAGTTTAATTAATTCTATATTTAATTCGGTAACTTATCCAATGTTTCATTTTATTTGAAAATGCTATTTTCTTTACCCAAATAAATTCTAAAATAAACTCATTTTCTCATTCAAATCCCTACTTTATTCAAGATTGTTATTATGCTTTATTTGTATATAATTAAATCTCTCGAATATTTTATTTAGCATTTTACACGGATATGATGTACATGATAGCACGTGGACTTTACCGTGCGAAAGTGATTTGAAAAAATGTAGGCACGAGATGCCATATTTGTAAGATTTGGAAGTTGTGACTTATGATTTGAGATTTACGAGGAGTGGTACCTCGGGTAGTTCTTGTTGTGACTTGTGCATTAGGAACAATTTGATTGATTGAGTTGTCATCGGTTCCCCTTACTTGAATTCATTCATATTTTATCTGTATCCTAACTATGTTGTTGCTTTATTATCTGTTTTTTTCTTGTTGCCATTCGTGCTCCTATTATTTTCACTGTTGATCTTAAATTTATGATCCTTCTGCTGTGGGTCTTACATTGATGCCCTTTTCCTTGTTAGCTTTATGTTATATCCTGCACATCTTTTCATGTCTGGTAGGTGTCTTGACCTGGCCTCGTCACTACTCTACCGAGGTTAGGCTTGATACTTACTAGGTACCGCTATGGTGTACTCTTGCTACACTTCTGCATATTTTTGTGCAGATCCAGATACTTATGATTGAGTTGGTTTGAGACTTACGTCTGCTCGGTTAGAGACTTCAAGGTATACGTGCTCGATGTTCGCGGGCCCTAAAGTCACCTTCTGTTGTATTTTTATTTCCATTATTTCCTATTATTCCGGGACAATGATGTATTGTTATTTCTAGTAACTCTTAGAAAAGTTTATAACTTGTACTACCAGTTTTGGGGTTATGTAGCTGATTTTGGTTCAGCTATGCAGTTAAATTTCATTAATAATCATCTTGTGTTAGGCATACCTAGTCTTAAAGTCTAGGTGCCATCACGACGTCCTAAGGTAGAAAATTGGAGTCGTGACAAGTTGACTTTTTGCTGACTTTTGAGTTTTGATTTTAAATTAAAGTTTTATCATTTAGAGTTGATTTGTATAACTCTATTTGACCTTTTGAGTATTATTTGGGATAGATTGGGCTCGTTTGATGAATTTGGAGTTAAAAAAGGTAGATTTTAAGAATGTAGTTATTCCCGGATAAGGTAAATATCTTGCTTAACCTCGACTTAAGGAAATATTTCTAAAATGGACTTATATGCTAAATACTATGTATTTGGAGGTGATGAGCATATATGCGGTCAACAATGTTATACTATATTTTGGGGAGATTATAGACTTTGCTATGCGTTATTACCATATATGCTCTATTTGTGATATGCTTTAATTATTTGTATGACTACTGAGCTTTCTTATTCACATTAAGGATCATGTCTAGGATTTTGATGCTTTATTTGGACATAATGGCTATTCCTATGTTCGATTACATGTTGGAGTCGTAGTCATACATTACACATATGCGTACATCATGCATAAAGATTATCTCTTGTACACACGCACACGTCCCAGCATGTTTATTTCTCTATTCATGTGCATCATATATGCTTATCTCATGTTCTTATGTATATATTCCTGAATATGGTACTCTTACATGGATTGAGATTATGACTTATGAGTTATCCATACGGTTGAGATAATTATGGCACGTGAGTTTTCCGTGCGATTGTTATAATTATGGTACGATGGCTCATTCCGTGCAGATTGATGACTGATTTTTGAGATATTGATGATTTGATTATAGAGCTATAATATTCTGGCACACGGATTTGGATCCATTCCTTCGTAGTCACGTGATTGCCTATCCTACCTTGAGCCATGTGTGCATAGTTCGACACAGGGAATGTTGGGGTACGGGAAGTGTCGATTGTTGTAAAGTTTGAGTATTTATCATGCATCGACATTCTAGACTCATGTACAAACATTCATGCATATCATCTACATATGTACTTACAAACATTTTATACATGTGTAGGACTTGTTACTGGATTGTTAGACACTTAAAGAGTGTAAGATTGATGTAAAGGTTGAGTCTTCATCATGCATAGACATTTTAGACTCATGTACGAACATTCTTGTAAATGCTATTTGAGAATTGATGTGAAGTTGAGTCTTTATCATATATAAACATTCTACGTTCATGTAAAAGTATTCGGGTTAATGCTACTTGGTCTACATCTTCTTTATATGCGACTTTGGTGTACTTGTATGTGCTTTTGATCTGATTAACTGAAAAAGCATGCTTATTACCTTTATCTTAGATTGTGCACTTTATTATTGATGTCCGTTGTTCCTTGGTTGTTTTTTGGTTATTTCTCTGTTATTGTATATACTTATGAACTGCAATATTTTATTAAGTGAGTATCTTATGACTAAACCTCGCCACTATTGTGTGCAGATCTCTGGAGCTGAGCTATTGTGAAATTCTAATTTAAATTTATGAATCTTGCACTACATTTATGAATGTTGTTTAAATTTTCCATCTCTTTTACGCTTTTGATTTTTTTTTTTCACAATAAAACATAATCAAATTAAATATATTTATTTCAAGCTTTATATGTTCCAAACAATCTTCAATTGACATTTGGCTTAATAAAGAAGTTTGGTCTTCTACTCCTTCTCAACCCCAAAAGAAGAAAATAAAAAAATACCAAATAATTGTTCAAGAGCTTACAAAGTAATGCACAAATGTTAATTGTTAAAAAAAAAAATCTAAAAGAAAATACTCTTTAATTAAATTTTTAACACAACAAGGAACTTCTTTTATTTTTTTTTTTAAATATTAGGCAAAATTGCCTCTCTGCTCTTCTAGGATAAGAGTAAGGTTGCGTACATTTTATCCTCTCCAGACCCCACTTTTGGGAATTCACAATTTTTTTTTGTTGTTGTTGTTTTGGGCAAAACTATTCTTTAAGTTTTTTCATATGTTATTTATGGTAATTTATTTTTTTCTACATAGTTAAAAGATTGTGAACTCATATACTAAAGTTTGAATTGTAATCTCCTGACAGCAAACTGTATTTTCTCAGCAGAAAACCTTTTGTAATAATAAACTAATATCTTTTGTAATGAAAATTGGAAGTGAGAATCAGAGATGTAACATGATCGCACACTACTTTTCTCGAATATCTGTGATTGTTCTTTATAATGTCTGAAAAATCATGTAGTTCAAGAAATCAGTCAGCAAAATTATCTTTCAGGAAGGTACTATCTTTTAACACAGCAAGTTTAAGTACTACTTTGGAAAAGTTTAATGCACCTTGTAATTAGGATTCTCCCACTACAAATTGCATCATTTTAAGTGTATGAATCGAACAGATTCCCCCCGCAATTACTTTTTTTTTAAAGTGAAATCTTAAAGTGTGAAAATTCAACCAAAATAAGTAAGTTTATCTTCTTTATTTTGATATAATCGTAGTTATTTCAATGGTTCCTTGTTTGGGGGTTTAGGTTCTCTAAGCACTTGGGTGTGTTTAACTCGATACAGATGTTTTAAGTTTTTTAAAGTATATACATTTTCCATGAAAAACTTTTTTACAGGAAAAAACAAATTATACAATTTTATATAATTTCTTGAAGTATATAATTTTCCTTACAAGTAGCTTAACTCTTAGTGTTTAATTTGAAGTCTCAAAATAAAGGGCGAAATATTATTACGTCAGGGCACAGATGAACTCAATAGCTTTTGCTTTGATTTTATATTATTTTAGGGAAAACGCTAAATGCGTATAAATATTTATTGCGAACCCAATAACTCAGTTGAAATTTTAAAGTCCCAATACTTCAAATCCTGACTCCAAGTCTGCTCAAAACCATTATCAAAGCACTATCCTCATATCATATCCCTCAGATACCTCCTTGCGCCGTTTAAGATTGTTCTGCAATGTTGGACAAGACTAATGTTAATAATAAATATATAAATCAATCATTCAATAACAGAGCTTTGAAAAATTGTTCAACACAAAAGTACAGAGTTATAAAAGCACTCACTCTCCAACTTCTTTGTTGAAAGTTTCAGTGAGTTCCTCAGGATTTTCATTGTAAGCAGCAAGAGAAGATTTGAGGGCTTCTTCAGCTTTCTTTTCCAAGTAAGGGTCAAATTCAGCAATGTTGGCATCCAAATTTGGGATTAAAGAAGCAAAAAGTAAAAGAGAAAAGAGAAAAATGACTGAATTACAACTAATTGCGGCCATTGGTCTATTCTCTTTTCTTTCTTTTATTTTTTCTTCCTGTACAGCAGCTATCTCTTGTTTTATATGTTGATTTTTGTATTGCCGGTGAGTTCCCAAAGATTGGGAAGATAATAATAGTAAACACATGTATATCACTAACGAGGAACAGATAAGGAGTAACTTAAGGGGGAACAATTAACGGATGACCAATTAAATACTAATTTGAGGTTGACACTAACGGTTCTCCTAACTAGCTTGTTACTGTTAAACAAGTCAATATATCTCGTATTCAATCCATAGAAATGGAGAATTCTATGGATTGAATAAATTCTTTATAGGACGATTTTATGTAGCGCAAATTGGAATTAATTGATATATCGAATAATTAGAAAAATAAAAAATGAAAACAACGAAAAAGGATTTAAGATATTGTTAAACTAATTTATAGTAGGTCAGTTTGAGTGCATAAACAAGTCTTCCATACTACAAATATAATTGAATCAGTTTAAGTGCATAAACAGATTCCCTCCGCAATTACTTGTTTTTCTATGCAATCTTTAAAAGTATCAAAATAATATCAAACTTATCTGTTGAAATGAGGCCCAAACATTCTTAGTTTGTCGGATATATCACACTCACTACTAACATATTTACTACAATATGGTATCATAAAATAATACTACTAACATATTCATACATACCATTCTATTGAAATCAATCTGACGTGATACATTAAATAATTTGTTAAAAATCTCAACATGTGAATTTTCCAACCATACTATAGTATACTTTACTGTCAGAGTTATTATCAGGCTCTGTATCTGCCTCTCCATCTCTCTCCCAAAATTTAAAGTTTTCCACACTATAGCAGGCTCTATATGTGCCTCTCTATCTCTCTTGCAGCTCCTCCATCTTCTCTCTTCTTCATTTTTCCTCTTCAAAGCATGACAGATCTCTTTGCATCCTGTCATTATTCAAATCTTACATGTCGTGATGACGTCTATCGTAATACTAGGCAAGCCGACAACCATAATAAATCACGCATTCTTTAAGTTGGAAATATAATAAAATAAGCTTAAGAGTAAAATCTCATAAATACTGATACGAAAATACCACGACTCAATACAATATTCCCCCAAAATCCGGGTGTCACTGAGTAAATGAGCATCTAAATAGCAACATAATCTAACTGCCAAATATAGTGTGTAGGAAGGTAGAATAGAATAAATAAAACTAAAAGATAAAGAAGGAGAGTCAAAGTTTGTGGACGCCAAAGCAGCTACCTCGCAAATCTCCGAACTGATAAAGCTTCAAAATCAGCAACCATCGTATCCGGAAGTACCTGGATCTGCACACGAAGTGCAGAGTGTAGTATGAGTACAACCGACTCAATATACTAAATAAGTAACAAGGCTAACCTTGGGCTGAAAGTGACGAGCTCAACAGGTATAGTCCAAATACAGAATTTAACACTACAAAATTGTAGACATCCTTTCAAATTCAACAGTCAAGCTCAAAACCGATATAATATGCCAAGTGTGACTGAAATGAGGAATGATAAATCTCTATATCTACATGTCAATGATGCATGACAACTGTAATGCAACACAGTAAAACAAATCATATGCATACTCTCGGAGTATCAATTCACTTAGTCCTCCCATTCACTCAATCCTCACAGTCACTTAGTCCTCACAGTCACTCAATCCTCCCAATCGCTCAGCACTCGCATTCAGCACTCGCGCTCGACATTCGCACTCGCACTCAGTAGGTACCTTCACTCACTGCTAGTGAATCAGACTCTGGAGAGGTGGATCATCCCCAAGCGCTATAATAAGCCAATAATGCATGAATCAATAAAGCCTGCTGCGGCCTGTAGCCCGATCCCATAAACATCCTCCCAATCAGGCCCTCAGCCTCACTCAGTCATCAATCTCTCTAGTCTCTTGGGCTCACAAGTATCATGATAATCAGCCCAAACACTGATGATATGATGTATCAATAAATGATAACAGAGACTGAGATATGATATGCAAATGATAGCTGTGACTGAGTACATAATTGCAAATTAAGCAAATAATCACGACCTCTGTGGGTCCCAACAATACCAGCATATAGCCTAAGCATGATTTCTAACATGAATCACAGCTCAATTTCTTTAACACTTGGGGAATAAGTGGAAATTAACAAGTTATGTGACTACACAGTTCCACGGAATTGACCGAGTCACAATTCCCACGGTGCACACCCACACGCCCATCACCTTGCATATGCGTCACCTCAACACCAATCACATAACATGTAATTCAGGGATTCATACCCTCAGAACCAAGATTAGAAGTATTACTTACCTCAAACCGTGCAAATCTCCATTCCAACAAGCCCGTGCCTCGTGAATCGGCCTCCGAACAACTCGAATCTAGCCACAAACAACTCGATACAATCAACACAAGCTATAGGAATCAATTCCATATGATAAAGCTAAGTTCTTAAGCAAAAGTCAAAAAGCCAACTAAAAAGGTCAACCCTGGGCCCACGTCTCGGAACCTGACAAAAATTAACAAAATTCAAACTCCCATTCAACAATGAGTCCACCCATATAAAAATTACTCAAATTCGATCACAACTCGACCTTCAAATCCTCAAATTAAAGCCTAGGAAGTTTCTACAGTTTTTCCCAATTTTTCAACCCAAAATACTAATTAAATGATGAAATCAATGATATATTCATGTAATTTAACCAAATCCGAGTTAGAATCACTTACCCTATTCACTGCCTTGAAAATCTCTCCAAGAATCGCCTCAATCCGAGCTCCAAAAATCAAATTGTGAAATATGACTCAAACCCTCATTTTTGATATTTAAGAGTCTGCCTAGCTGTCCATCTTCGCGATCGCGGGAAATGCTTCACGATCGCGAAGAACAAATCCTAAGTTGCCAAAAATTTGCTCTACGCAAATGACGTATAATCCCACACAAACACGGCTCACAAAATCCCAGCCCTACGCGATCGCAGACATCATAACGTGATCGCGAATAACAAATTCGCATGAACCCAGTCTCCTCTTTTCCACTTCGCAAATGCGAGTAAACTGACGTGTTCATGATTCACTGCCCTCCAACATACGCAATCGCAGACCCAAGCTCGCAAATGTATAGAACAAAAATCCATCTGCCATAATAACACTTCGCGATCACGGTCATCCTCTCGCGATCGCGTACAAGAAAACCAGCACCGCCAAAATCAGAAATCTCCCAAGGTTTAAAATGCGTCGAACATGATCCGAATCACACCCGAGGCCCCCGGGACCTCAACCAAACATACCAACCAGTCCTAAAACATCATACAAACTCGCCCAAAGCGTCAAATCACATCAAACAATACTAAAACCACGAATCGCGCATTGATTCAAGCCTAATGAACTTATGAACTTCTAACTTCTACATTCGATGCCGAAACCTATCCAATCAACTCCGATTGACCTCAAATTTTGCACACAAGTCATAAATGACACAACTGACCTATTCTAACTTTCGGAACCAAAATCCTAGTTCGGTAACCACAAAATCAACTCTCGGACAAACTTCTCAACTCTCCAAACTTCTAATTTTTTGACTTTCGTCATTTCAAGCCAAAATCACCTATGGACCTCCAAATCACTATCCGGACACACTCCTAAGTCCGAAATCACCATACGAAACTATTGAAACCATCAAAACTCCATTCCGGAGCCATTTACACATAAGTCAACATCTAGTCCACTCTTTCAACTTAAGCTTCCAACCTTGGGACTAAGTATCCCAATTCATTTCGAAACAGCCTCGGAACCAAACCAACCACCCCGACAAGTCACATACAATAATTGGGCACAAAATAAGCAGTAAATAGGGGAACGGGGCTACAACACTCAAAACGACCGACCGATCGTTACATCCTCCCTCTCTTAAACAAATGTTCGTCCTCAAATGGGTCTAGAATCACACCTGGAGTCTCAAATAGGCATGGATATCTGCTCCCTATCTCCCCCTCGGTCTTCCAAGTAGCCTCCTCAACTGGATGACCTCCGCACCGCACCTTCACTGGTGCTATGTTCTTTGACCTCAACTTTCGAACCTGCCAGTCCAAAATGGCCTCCTGCTCTACATCATAAGTCAGATTACCATCCAACTGAACCGTGCTGAAGTCTAAAACATGAGACAGATCGTCGACATACTTCCGAAGAATGGATACATGAAACACTGGATGAACAGTCGATAGACTGGGTGGCAATGCAAGCTTGTAAGCCACCTCCCCAATCCTCTCAAGCTCCTCAAATAGGCCACTATACTGAGGGCTCAACTTGCTTTCTTCCTGAACCTCATAACACCCTTCGTGGGTGAAGCTCTGAGCAGTACCTTCTCTCCTACCATGTAAGCAACATCACGAACCTTCCAATTGGCTTATCTCTTCTATCTAGACTGTGCCATGCGAAGCCGGTACTGAATCTACTTAACCTTGTCCAAAGCATCCTGAACCAAGTCAGTACCCAATAGCCTAAACTCACCCGGCTCAAACCAACCCACCGGAGACCGACGCCGTCTCCCATACAAAGCCTCATACGGAGCCATCTGAATGCTCGATTGGTAGCTGTTGTTGTAGGCAAACTCGGCAAGCAATAGAAACTGATCCCAAGAACCCCTGAAATCCATGACACAAGCGCGTAACATATCCTCCAATATATGAGTGGTACGCTCGGACCGTCCATCCTTCTGAGGGTGGAATGCTGTACTCAATTCAACCCGTGCGCGTAACTCTCGCTGCACTGCTCTCCAAAATTGTGATGTAAACTGCATGCCCCGATCTGAAATGATGGACATCGACACACCGTGAACACGAACAATCTCGCGGATGTAGATCTTAGCCAACCGCTCTGAAGAATAAGTAGTCTCAACTGGAATGAAATGCACGGACTTGGTCTACCGATCCACAACCACCCAAATAGCATCAAACTTCCTCGAAGTTTGTGGGAGCCCAACTACGAAGTCCATTGTGATACGCTCATATTTCCACTTCGAATCTCAAGCCTCTGAAGTAATTCGTCCGGTCTTTGATGCTCGTATTTCACATGCTGACAATTTAGGTACCGAGCTGCAAACCTCATTATGTCTTTCTTCATCCTCCTCCACCAATAGTGCTGCCTCAAGTCTCGATGCATCTTTACAGCACCCGGATGAATGGAATTACCGCGAACTGTAGGCCTCCTCAAGAATCAACTCACGTAGTCCATCCACATTAGGCACACAAATCCGACCCTGTATCCGCAACACCCCATCATCTCTGATAGTAACCTCCTTGGCATTACTGTGCTGAACCGTGTCCTTAAGGACAAGAAAATAAGGGTCATCATACTGACGCTCTCTGATGCGATCATATAAGGAAGACCGAGAAGCCACACAAGCTAGAATGACTAGGCTTCGTAATATCTAACTTCACAAATTGATTGGCCAAGGCCTGAACATCTGATAAGCGGTCTCTCACCAAAAAGAATAAATGCAAGGCTACCATATTCACCACCTTTCTACTCAAGGCATCGGCCAGCACATTATCCTTCCCAGGATGATAAAAATGGTAATATCATAGTCCTTTTGCAGCTCCAACCATCTCGGCTGACTCAAATTTAATATTTTGTATGAACAAGTGCTGGAGACTCTGATGATTCGTAAATACCTCACAAGCCACACCGTAGAGATAATGCCTCCAAATCTTCAATGCATGAATGATGGCTACCAACTCGAAATCATGAACAAGGTAGTTCTTCTCATAGGGCTTCAACTGGCGCGAAGCATAAGCAATAACTCTACCCTCATGCATCAAGACACACCCAATACCAATCCGAGAAGCATCACAATACACTATATAAGAGCCTGACGCTGAAGGACAAACTAGAACTGGAGCTATGGTCAAGGTAGTCTTGAGCTTCTGAAAGCTCTCCTCACACTCATCCGACCACCTGAATGAAGCACCCTTTTGGGTCTACCTGGTCTAAGGCGCTGCAACAGATGAGAAACCTTCCACAAAGTGACATTAATATCTGGCTAAGCCAAGAAAACTTCGAACCTCCGTAGCTGAAGACGGTCTGGGCTAACTCTGGACCGCCTCTATCTTCTTTGGATCCACCTTAGTCCCCTCACTGGACACCACGTGCCCTAAGAACACCACCGCACTGAGCCAAAACTCACACTTGGAGAACTTGGGATAAATCTTCTCCTCCTTAACCTCTGTAGTACAATCTTCAAATGCTGTGCATACTCCTCCTGGCTTCGTGAGTACACCAGGATATCATCAATAAATACTATGACAAACGAATCAAGATACGACTAGAATACACTATTCATCAGATGCATGAATGTTGTAGGGGTCAACCCAAAAGAATCATAAGGAACTCATAGTGACCATAGCGGGTCCTGAATGTCGTCTTCAAAATATTCGAGTCCCGAGTCTTCAACTGGTGATACCCAAACCTCAAATCAATCTTAGAGAACACCCTCGCTCCCTGAATCTGGTCAAATAAATCTTCAATATGTGGCAAAGGATATTTGTTCAGCTTCCTATAGTTGATGCACATCTGCATAGTACCATTCTTCTTCTTGACAAATAGAACTGGTGCACCCCAAGGCGACACACTAGGCCTAATTAACCCCTTATCAAGAAGCTTTTGAAGCTGCTCTCTCAATTCCTTCAACTCTGCTGGTGCCATACGATACAGAGGAATAGAAATGGGCTGAGTGCCCGGCACCAAGTCAATACCAAAATTAATATCCCTGTCAAGTGGCATGCCCGACAGGTCTGCAGGAAACACATCCGAAAATTCTCGCACTATCGGAACAAAATCAACAGTAGGAGTACCAACACCAACATCTCTCACAAAGGCCAAATATGACAAACACCCCTTCCCGACTATCCTTTGGGCCTTCATATATGAAATCACCCTGTTGGGAACATAATCTAGAGAACCTCTCCACTTGATCCTTGGCAACCCCGGCATTGCCAACGTCACGGTCTTAGCGTGACAATCCAGAATAGCATGACATGGAGACAACCAATCCATACCCAAAATCATGTCAAAATCAACCATACTAAGTATTAAGAGGTCAACTCTAGCTTCCAACCCTCCAATGGTCACCACACACGACCGATACACACGGTCCATAACAATAGTATCAGCCCACCGGCATATATACATGAACAGGTGAAACTAAGGATTTACGGGGCATATTCAAATAACGAGTAAAATAGGATGATACATAAGAATAAGTAGAACTAGGGTCAAATAATGTGGAAGCATCTTTGTGGCACACTAAAACAATACCTGTGATCACTGCATTTGAAGCAACGGCCTCTGGCCTGTCAGGAATAGCATAGAATCAAGCTTGGCCGCCACCTGATGGACCCCCCCCCCCCA
>MCJB01029935.1:9270-39923 GCA_002018475.1 Nicotiana obtusifolia | reverse complement strand
CCCCCCCCCCCCATAGGGAGACCTCTAGCTGCTTGAGCCCCACCCCGAGCTGGCTGGGCGGGTGGTGAAGTAACTGGTGCGGAAGTTGCCACTTGACCCCTATGCTGAACTGGACCTCCAAATCGAAGGGGACACTATCTCCACACATGCCCAAACTCCCCGCACTCGAAGCAATTCCCCACTGGTGGTGGGGACTGAATCGGGCCCTGAGAACCAGAATAACTGCTAGAAAGACCTGACACAGATGAACCCTGAACCAATAGAGCACGGGATAAACTTTGAGCTGGAAGAGCATTGAGAGATGACTGACTCGGACGAGCACTGTATGAACCATGGCTAGCTGGTGCATCCTAATGAACTGGACAAGCCATCTGAGCGAGCCTATGAGGATGACCCCTGCTATGGTAGGATTGCCGCCAGAAGGAACATTGCTGAAACCACCCGAACTACGAGGCCTCTTGGCCTCCCTCTCCTCACGCTCCTGACTATGGACCATTTCGAGTCGTCGAGCAATATCAACCACCTCATTGAACCTAGCACCTGATGCATTCTCCCGAGTCATAACAAAATGCAACTGACAACTGAGGCCATCAATGAACCTCCTAATCCTCTCCCTCTCTGTGGAAACCAAACAGATCGCATGACGAGCCAACTCTGAAAATCTCATCTCGTATTGGGTCATGGACATATCCTCCTGGTGTAGCTACTCAAATAGAATATGCAACTCCTCCCTGCAGGTCGGTGGCACAAACTTCTCCAAGAAGAGAACAGAGAACTCGTGCCATGGAAGTGGTGCAACATCGGCTGGCCGGCTCTGCTTATAAGGCCTCCCACCATCTAAAGGCTGCCCCCGTCAGCTGAAAAGTATTAAAGGAGATCCCACTAGTCTCCTGATTACCCGCCATGTGAAGAATCTACTGGCACCTATCTAAGAAGTCCTGGGCATCCTCTGACTCAGTCCCACTGAATTTTGGAGGCTTGAGCCTCCCGAACCTCTCTAGACTCTTCTGCTCCTCATCACTCATAATGGGATCCACCTAGGTCTGAGCAACTGCAATTGACTAGGCTGGTAGTACCCTTGGTGCCTGAAGTCCCCGCATCACTTGCTCTGAAGTACGAGCTGCAGGAGTCTGAGCACCTCCCTCGGGCTGAGAAGTGGCTGGCATGGCAGAAACTAAAACCGCCTGAGGAAGGCTGGTGCAAATAGTCAATATTTGGGCTAGAGCCTCCTGAAGGCCACAAATCACAATGGGCACAGCTGGTGCCTGAGCTGGTCCCACTGGCTCAACCACATCTGGAATCTACTTCTAAGCTGGAGCAACTAGTAGGTCTGCAGGTACTGCTCAAGCTTCTATACGAGCTGCATCTCGGCCTCTACCGCGACCCCGGTCTCTCGTGGCCCTAGCTGGTGGTACTGGTGGCCGTCCGCCCGGTCCAGTAGCACGTGTCCTCACCATCTGTGAGAGAATAGAATAACAGAAGTTTAGTTCCTGGAATCAACAAATACACAGGACAAGAACACAAGAAAGTGAAGTTTTTCCTATGGGTTCGGTAGTTTTTCGAAGATAAGTACAGACTTCTCCGTACTGATCCGCAAGACTCTACTAAACCTGATCATGACTCGTGAGACCAATGTAACCTAGGCTCTGATACTAACTTGTCAGTATCCAAATCTCACATGTTGTGATGGTGCCTATCGCAATACTAGGCAAGCCCACAACCACAATAAACCATGTATTCTTTAAGTTGGAAATATAATAAAATAAGCTTCAGATTAAAATCTAATATATACTGATACGAAAATACCGCGACTCAATACAATATTCTCCTAAAATCGGGGTATCACTGAGTACATGAGCTTCTAAAAAACAACATAATTTGACTGCTAAAAACACTGTCTAGGAAGGTAGAACAATATAAATAAAACTAAAAGATAAAGGAGGAGAGTTAAGGCCTGCGGACGCCAAAGCAGCTACCTCAAAAATCTCTGAACTGATAAAGCTCCAAAATCAATAACCACCATACCCGGAAGTACTAGATCTGCACACGAAGTACATATTGTAGTATTAGTACAACCGACCCAATGTACTCAATAAGTAATAAGACTAACCTTGGACTGAAAGCAGTGACAAGCTCAATAGGTACAGTCCAAATACATAATTTAACAGTACAGAATTGTAGACATGCTTTCAAATTTAATAGTTAAGCTCAAAACAGATATAATATGCCAAGTGTGCTTGAAATGAGGAATGATACATCTGTATATCAATGATGTATTCCAACTATAATGCAACACAGTAAAACAAAATCATATGCATATTCTCGGAGTATCAATGCACACAGTCCTCCCGTTCTCTGAATCCTCACAGTCACTCCTTCCTCACAGTCACTCTGTCCTTACAATCACTCAATCCTTCCAATCGCTCGGTACTTGCACTCGGCACTCGCACTCGCACTCCTTAGGTACCTGCGCTCACTGCTGGTGAGCAGACTACAGAGGGGAGGATCCTACTCAAGCGCTATAATAAGCCAATCATGGCATGAATCAATAAAGCCTGTTGTGGCGTGCAACTCGATCCCATAAACATCCTCACAATCAGGCCCTCGACCTCACTCAGTCATCAATATATCTAGTCTCTCGGGCTCACAAGTATCATGATAAGCAGCCCAAACAATAATGAAACGATGTATCAATAAATGGTAGTACCGACTGAGATGTGATATGCAAATGGTTGCTGAGAACATAATTGCATATTAAGCAAATAATTCAACAGCAACACGGCCTCTGTAGGTTCCAACATGTCACGACACAAACTGGAGGGCCATGACTGGCACCCGGGCCATACCTGCCGAGCACCAACGTACATTTTATTTAACCTTTCTTATTATCTATGAGATCAACATAAATGGAAGACATGAATCATGAACAACCATAAATGACAGATAATGGCATGAACATACATAACATGGGCCAACAAGGCTGTCATGACAAGATGCCATGAGATACTATACAACAAAAATCAGCCGCTGAACTGCGCAGCCCACTTTAGTGGGGGAGCTTCGTCTACCTGTCTATCAAGACCTATAGCACGACATGCAGCATCCACAAATAAAAGAGACGTCAATACGAATAAATTACTAAGTATGTAAGGCAGGAACGCATAAATAAGAACAGTAATGTAAACAGGGATAGAGAATATACAACCAGTAAAATATAAGTACCTCTGAGGGCGACTGACATGAAATGCATGATACATACATACATACATACATATATATATATATATATGTGTATATGTGTATGTGTGTGTGTGTGTGTGTATATATATATATGCATGTATGTATGTATGTATGTATGTATGTATATATATACACATACATACATACATATATATACACACACACACACACACACCACACACACACTCTTTCCAAAACATACGCCTCTATGGGCATCATCAGCATTATATTGTCCCCGACCGTAATAGGCTCGGTAAAAACGCACCCGGCCATCATACGGCTCGATAGAATCATGCCCCGCCACGTGGAGCTCGACAAAACCCAACTGATCTGTGGTTACACAATAGATGCCATAACCGGCCGACTATAGCGTGGCTCGGTAGAGTAAAATAGGTACATATATATAATGCATGCTGGATTCATTGGAATCACATTCTGAACCTTTCGGAGTGACGTAAGGTCGGTATCCTCCGTACACATTATTAGTACTAACTCTTTATCATGAATCTCATAAGAATCAGGAAGTACCAAGAACATTGATAACATAACAACATCAACAATCGTTCCATAAGAAGGGAAACAATGTAAGTATTTCTAGCTTCTAAGAGTGGAGTATGCTCGTTCATTACATTATGTACAATAGGAGTCGTGAAAAAGAAGGAAAGAGATAGCCTCACATAACTTGTATATACTGCCCAACCTCAATCTATGCAAATGTCATGATTCCTTAGTCTATAATAAGAGAAATGATACTATCGTTATCATTTAAGTGACGTAACTATTATATATCAACCACAACCTATTTTTACGATGAAACGGACAACACCTCCCTATTTATATGACTTTCCACAAGTTAATAAAATCACCAAACAGCCCAAACAACAAAAATAATAATCATGTTAAGCCTCCCAAAATAGTCCACCAACCAACAACATTACTAACAAGCCTTTCGATAGATATCTCACAAGTTCTAGCTTCAACAACTTAGCCGCAACTTGAATAATCTTATATACATGTCGAGTAAGAGGTTCCTTACCTTTAAACAAGTAGAAAAACTCCAATTTGACCTTTCTTTACCACGAAATATCCATCAAATGCTGCCACAAGAACAAGGAAGCGAAACTAGCAATCAATCCGGGTTTTATTTTTGGCACTAGAATCACTTTGGAAGACTTGAAATCACCTAGGGTTGATATTAAAAACTTGAGAGAGTATTTTAAAAAAATTAAACCACTCAAAACAACCTCCCACACGAGCTGGAGCCACACCAAAATCAGCAACAACAAGAAGAACAAGAAACTTAATAACGCCACGGGATTCCCGACACTTGATTTGTGTTGTTTGGCCTTTGTTTGGGTCTTGGATCACGAGAGAACCTTGAGAGAGAATTTTTAGGTGTCTAGGGTCTGAAGAGAGTGAACAATAATGAGTTAAAACTGGCTTAAGGCCTCTCATATATCAATATATCTCAACCGGCTATGTGGGTCCCATAGAGAGCTAGTTGCGCAAGCTCGCGAAAACGCGAATTTCTGTCTACTCCGATGTCGTATCGACAAACGGTTTAATGCGTTGGAAACTAGACTCATAGATATTAAATTTGGTGGGTTGATAAACCCTTAATTCCAAGTAATTTGGGAGTAACATTTGACCTAAAATTTAGGTAAAATCATGAACATAAGTTGCGACAACTTTTGTCGACTTTTGTTTCATAACTCGTTTGACTTCGAGAATTATGATACGGATATTATATGATTCAAATACCATAAAATAAGACCTCCTGAGCATATTAAGCACGTCTAGTCTTACCCGAAAATACGGGTTACAATATCCTTGATTCGTTTAACTTCTAATACCTGTTAACCACTCTTATACGCCAAAATTAAGTGCTTGGGCCACTAAAATCCTGCCTAATGAAGAGATAGTTGGAGAGGTAACAAAACTCTATACTTTTCATTATAAAACTAACAAACCGAAAAAAGATGGATTATTTTGTGAAAGAATTTTTGGTCCTATAAAAAATGGAATTTGTGCTTGTGGAAATTATCGAGTAATCGGAGATGAAAAAGAAGACCCGAAATTTTGTGAACAATGCGGGGTCGAATTTGTTGACTTGCATAATTTAAGACCAATATGATTAAATTCTTATCATCTCAAAGATACTCTCTTCTCATTTTTACATCGACTAACTTACAGCGTGATCTAACGTATGCGAATATGGGTTGTAATCCCCTCCCCCTGTTAGGAGCATTCGTCCTCAAATGTAAGGGTTTATGGGGAATCTAACTCATTATGGATTCCGATGGAAATTTCCGGCCGAGTTTCCCCTATAAAATGGACACTAGCCCAACTTGCAAGCAGTTAAAGCAAACGTACGGCTTCATAAGGCTATGCAAAGCATTATGGATATGTACCATAACTTCATATCACCATTTTGTATTAAGGAAGAGTATTCTCTGGCTATTGAGTTGTTTCAGCTTCCATTGCATCCTGCGGTCCCCCGACATCCTCGTTATCTTCAATCTGGAATAGGTAAGGGTATTAGACTTCATCTCCTCTTCTGCTTCCCATGTCATTTCTTCCGCATTCTTGTTCCTCCACAATACTTTAACGGAAGCTACATCCTTTGTTCTCAGCTTGCGGAATTGTCGATCTAATATAGCCACTAGCACTTCTTCATATGATAGATCCTCCATAACTTGTATATCTTTGATAGTGACAACCCGAGAAGGGTCTCCAATACATTTCCTCAACATAGATACATGGAATACCGGGTGGACAAATTCCAATTCGGATGGCAATTCTAACTCATAAGCAACCTGTCCAATTCACCAAAGAATCTTGTACGGCCCGATATACCGCGAACTCAGCTTACCCTTCTTCCTAAAACGCATAACACCCTTCATCGGTGAGATCCTCAAGAAAACCCAATCACACCGTCAAACTCCAGATCACAACGTCGGACATCGGAATAAGACTTTTTCCTGCTTTGCGCCGTTCTCAGTTGTTCTTGTATCACTTTCACCTTCTTAATGGCGTGGTGAATCCAATCTGGCCCATATAATTCTGTTTTGCGGACTTTGAACCATCCAACTGGTGATCTACATCTCCTCCCGTACAGCCCTCATACAGGGACATTTTAATACTGGAATGGTATCTATTATTGTAGGCGAATTCTATGAGTGGCAGATGGTCATACCAATTACCCTTGAAATCTAGAACACATGCTCGTAGCATATCTTTGAGTGTCTGAATAGTACGTTCATCCTGTCCGTCAGTCTGTGGATGGAAAACACTGCTGAGATTCACTTGTATGCCTAAACACTTCTGAAAATTTCGCCAAAATTTAGCCATAAATTGAGCTCCTTGTTCTGATATAATAGATACCAGCACACCATGAAGCCTAACAATCTCCTTGATATACATCCTCGTATAATCTTCAGCTGTATAAGTTGTCATGAGCCAAATCGGAGGGCTGCGACGGGCACCCGGTGCCTTACTCAATCGAGTACCAACGTAACATATCTTTCTTATCACACCATCATAGGTAAATGGGGCAGAAGGGCCATCATTGGAATAAAGCATAAGACAATACTAGACATAGGACGACCCAACTTGAGATAGAAACTTATGCACGTGACTTACGAGCCTATAAGGCCGACATGATCATTTGTAAACTCAAAACATAGATAAAGCCATACATATATCCATATACATGACATAGACGTCATAAAGGTTAGGGCAGGACCCCCACCATACCAATCAATACATGTCCAATCATACTAACAAAATAGGCAACTCCAGAGCAAGTGGAGTGCACCAACACCTTCCGCTGAGCTGATAGCCTACTAGGAGGACTGTCAACCTGTCTATCGGGACCTGTGGGCATGAAACACAACATCCCCAGGCAAAAGGGACGTCAGTACAAATAAAGTACTGAGTATGTAAGGCATGAAAGAAACATGGTGTAAAGAACTCAACATGTAAGTCTGAATATCTCTGTGAATCGTGAAGCATTTATAATGTCATGCATATGCGTGTAAATATCATACCATGCATAGGTATATGAGTACATAACATCATCAAGCCTCTAAGGGTATCCCATCATATCATCTCGACCTCTATGGACCAGCTGATCAGGTGGTGATGCGTATATAATGCCATAACCTTTCCCCATACCCTGTATACATATAATATATGCAAATATAATGCCATCTGGTCATGGGTCAATGTACATGTAAAAATGAATGCAACGCATGAGAAGTAAGTCAATAAGATCTCTCGGAATGTCATAAAATCATTATGCCTTCGATCAATATCATGAATAAACTTTATCAACTTATGTATTTTCTGAGATCCATGAACAAATGATAGAATAATAGGACACATGGGGAGTCAAGAACATAGGAAACCCTAGTACTTTTAAGAATAGTGTCATTTGTGAAAGTTGCGCGTTTGCTCGTTTCTTTTGTATCATATGGATCGTGCCAAAAGAAAATATAGCCTTAACATACCTTTGTCGTTTACCTAACCACACGACGTCGGTTCAGCTCGTTAGTACTTCAATCTACAACATACAATAAGGGACCATTGTTAAGCTTACGGAAGCTAGAACTCAACACAAATAAGCGACTACTCATCTATGAAATTTTGGACAACACCTCCCCTTATTCTTTTCATTTTCCTCAAATCCACAAACAATACCAACATGTCCAGAATGTATATATATATATATCGTACGCGTGGTATTTTTAAGTTTTGCAGGTAACTAGGAAGGTAACTATTCTCGAAACAGGGGTAATCCTCGCTCCGATTTTTGTTCAAACGTTCACATTCCTTGATTGTATCCAATTAACAGCTAATCAACAATTGATTACCTTCTTTTCCATAACCGTCCCCAGACATATTGTCCCATGCATCCGTAACGATCAATTTTGCATTATTGCCATTCATACTCTTCACCCAAAATATCAAATACTCATAAGACTATGCTATCTAGAGAAAATCCTTCTTCGAAGTGTACAATCGTTTCATAACAACTCCATCGGTCTCGTCCACCGTTAGATTTAGAACTGCATGTGGTCTAATTCCCATAAAACCAAGGATATGTAGGCAACTCAAGAACCAGGGTTCAACCCCTATATTTTTAAACATCTCATACCCCTCATCCTCATTTATTCAGACAAAAATGACTATCATATCGATTTCTTTACCCGACAATTCTTTCGTCATTCCCGGGTAAAGTGGGGCAGCTGTTGATACTCTATTTTGCCCTCATATTTTATAGAGTATTTCTATATACTTTTTAAATATTATTTTTCATACTTTTGTAAAAAATTTATTACAAGAGTTCATAAAAATAATTTTCTTTTTCTTTTTTAGCTTTGAATTTATTTTGGCATTTTAACTAGTAAATATTTATTAATTTCTCTTTCAAAATTAATTTTTGGTGATTAATTGTCAAATATTAATTAATTATACCCACATGAATATTTCATAATATTTTTACTTCATTTTGTATAATTATATTCGTATTTTCATATCATTTGCACATAATTTGCAATAATAACCACTATTTCTCAATAATTGTCTTTATTATTCTATTTAGGTTACAATAACTCTTTTTATACTTTTATAATCATCACTATTATTTTGAAAGTATTATTTTCAAAAATACCATTTTTATATTGTTTCATAATCATCTTAAAATTGTTTTTAATTAAATTTTATTTTTTAAATTCCAGCCCGAAACTAGGCCAAAAACTGACCAAAGCCAGGCCCAAAAGCATAGGCCCACCCCTGACCCGCCTACAGAGCCAAGCCAAATGACCCCTTTACTCGTGACCCCATCGGGACCTGCTTATTGACCTGACCCGCCTTCCTTTTATTCACGGTTGATCTCAAATGATCAACGACCCATAATAACCCCTCTATTTTTAATTACTCAAAGCCCAAACCTTAATCTTATTCCCCTATTATTTTGGGGGTGGTTATACTATGTAGAAATTCCAAAAACAAAAAAAAACTACTATAGGATAACTAGTTTGAATATGCAAAATGTTCTGGATTAGAGAGACTGGAATTATGGGATAATCTATACTACATGACAAGTGATATGGAGCTATCTTGGCTATTAGGAGGGAACTTTAATGTGGTGTTACATGAAGATGAAAAGATAGGTGGATTGCCAGTGCACCCCCGGAATATGAGGATTTTGCATTTTGTGTAAATTCTTGTGGTCTATTTGATCAAGGCTACAAAGGTAGTCCATTTACATGGTGGAATGGGAGGCCTAATGCTGAGTGTATATTCAAAAGGTTGGACGGATATTTGTGAATATTCCATTTTAAACATGATGCCAACAATTGAAGTGGAGCACTTAATCAGAACTGGTTCAGATCATGCACCATTACTCATGACATGTGGTGAGCAGGCTACAAACTTTGTCAAGCCATTTAGATTCTTAAACTTCTGGACAAAAAGTGCTTCATTTATGGATGTGGTGAGACAGAATTGGAATTCTGATTTTATTGGAGATCCTTTTTTAATGTTCAAGCACAAACTCAAGAAGGTGAAGGCAGCATTGTCTAAATGGAGTAGGGATACTTTTGGAGACATATTCAAACAGGTAGCAATACTGAAGGATACAATTCAGAATAGGATTATCCTTCACAAAGCTCAAGCAGAATTGAAGAAGTACCTGAGTATAGAGGAGCAATACTGGAAACAAAAGTCAGAATGACAAGGTTTGCTGAAAGTGATAGGACTACTAGATATTTTCATAACCATGTCAATGGCAAGAGGAAGAAGTTACAATTGAAGAGAATTCAGAATGAAGATGGATTGTGGCTAGAAGATCAAGGGCTGATGGCTAATGCTGCAGTTGAATTCTATCAAGGACAATTCACAAAAGAGGGAGATCCTACTGATTTTTCTATGTTGGATAATGTTCCAGCTATGGTTTCCATGGAGCACAATTTGGAGCTATATAGGTTTCCAACACTAGAAGAAGTCAAGGCTGCAGTTTTTGAGCTAAGTGGAGATAATGCCAGTGGTCCTGATGGATTTACTGGTCTATTTTATCAATCATGCTGGGAGGTGATCTGCTATGATATTCACAACATGGTTCTACATTCTATGGAGGCGCAGCTTTACCAAAGTCTATTACTCACACTAACTTGGAATTACTGCCAAAGAAGGTAAGAGTTTAGACATTCTCAGACTTAAAACCTATAAGTTTGAGTAATTTTATCAACAAAGTTATGTCTAAAGTCCTTCATGACAAATTTAAAAAGTTTCTGCCTACTTACATATCTTCTAACCAATCTAGTTTTGTGAAAGGGAGGAGTATCTTTGAAAACATTCCACTTACATAGGAAATTGTCACTGACATAAGAATAAGAGGTACACTTGCCAATGTGGTGATTAAGCTTGATATAGAAAAGGCTTATGATAGAGTGTCCTGGAAATATTTGATGCATGTGCTAAGAAGAATGGCGTTTGCATAACACTTTATCACTATGATTTGGAACCTACTTTCTAATAATTGGTATTTAGTGTTGGTTAATGGACAATCCTCAGGTTTTTCAAGTATACAAGAGGAGTGAAGCAAGGTGATCCACTGTCTCCTGCATTATTCATCCTATCTGCTGAAGTGCTATCTAGATCTTTGAACAAATTGTTTGAAAATAAGTCCTTTATTGGATTTGGTATGCCTAAATGGTTTGATGCTTTGAACCATTTGGCTTATGCTGATGATACAATAATCTTTGCCACAGCCCATCCTCTATCACTAAGTAAGATTATGATCAAGTCTCAGGATAGTTGATCAATAAATCCAAGAGTTCGTATTATATGCATGCTAATGTTGCACATGCATTATTTCAAGCAGTTGGAGATACTACAGTATTTACAAGGGGGCAGTTTCCATTCACATACTTAGGGTGTCCTATTTTTTACACCAGAAGCAGGAAGGAGTATTATGATGATCTTATCAAAAAGGTGAAGGCTAAGCTACATGCGTGGAAAGGTAAATTGCTATCATTTGGAGGAAAGGCAACTCTTATCTCTAGTGTTCTTTAAATCATGCCAGTGCATCTTTTGTCTGTCCTTGATCCTCCTCACAACATACTGGAGCACCTGCATAAAATCTTTGCAAGATTTTTTTGGAGCACCAAAGAAGAAGGTAGGAGTAGGCATTGGTCATATTGGCAGAACCTATGTCTGCCTAAAGAAGAAGGGGGCTTAGGATTTAGATCTTTACATGATGTATCAAAAGCTCTATTTGCTAAGCTTTGGTGGAGATTTAGGACTACCAAATCTTTGTGGTCCAACTTCATGTGGAACAAGTATTGTAAAAGGAGAGTTGCCTACTGTTGTGCAATTTAGAGAAGGTTCTCACGTGTGGAGGCAAATGCTGAATGCCGGGGAAGAAGTACAACATGAGATCATGTGGGAGATGAAGAGTGGAACAACTATATCTGGCATGAAAACTGGACAGGACTAGGTGCACTCTATCATGTACTTCCTATTGATTTTCCTATAGATAAAGAATTACGTGAGGTATCAGAATTGATACAAGAAGGAGCATGGAATGCGCAACTGATTGATCAAACTTTTCCTGAAGACATTGCTGAACATATCAAGCATAATGTACATTATGATGGTAGTGAAGATTACTGGGACAGACCATATTGGATGCCAACTACATCAGGCAAATTCACCGTTAATAGTGCCTGTCAAATATTAAGACATAGAGCTAATCCTAATCAGGAATTCAAACAAATGTGGACCAAAGGTTTTCCATTAAAGATATCTTTTTTCTTATGGAGGTTATGGAGGCAAAAGGTGGCTACTGATGACCTATGGAGAAGGTAAGGGTATATAGTCATGTCTAGATATTGGTGTTGTCAATCCTCAGGAGGAAACATAGATCACATATTCTTAACTAGTCCTGCTGCATCAAAGGTGTGGAAGTTGTTTATGGGAGCTGCAGGGATTAATGTGTCTTTAGTGCAAGTGAAGCAAGTGATAAGGAATTGGTGGAATGCAAAATGTTGCCCAAAGTTCAAACCATTGTTTCTTGTAGTCCCGGTCATAATTACATGGGAGTTATGGAAAAAGAGGAACACATGCAAGAATGGGGGAACTGTCTCTACTAATAGAGTCATTCATGAAGTCAACAAGACATTGTATTACTTGGCAAGGGTTAGATATCCATGGTTAACTCATATATCTTTGTTGTGGCCAGATTTGATTCAATTATTTGACGCCTATAAGCCAATATTGATCACTAAGAGAGTTACTTAGGCAGTTCCCATATCAAGGATGGTACAAGTGTAACATCGATGGAGCTTTAAAAGGAAACCCTGGGCCTAGCTCACTTGGCCTTTGTGTGAGAAATGATGCTGGAGATTTAGAGTATGCAAGGGCAGTGGACTTAGGAGTGACCACAAATGTTGTAGCTGAGGCAAAAGCAATTTTGCAATGTTTGGAGTATTGTGTGGACCATGATCTTCATCCACTCATATTGGAGACTGACTTTTTGGTGCTAAAGAAAGTTATTGAAAGAGAATGGGATCCACCTTGGTCTATAATACCAGGTGTGCAAAAGATTAAGGTGATGAAGGATCACTTAAATGTGATCTTTCAACATCTGTTCAGACAAGGCAACTCAGTTGCAAATTTTATAGCTAACATGGTTTTTTCTTTGTAGGTACAACTCAGTTTCAATCCTTTTCTGAACTGCCTAGTGCACGAGGAGATTAATCAATCTTGACAAATCACAAACTCCTAATCTTAGGGTTAGGATTGCCAAACGAAGACCCCTAGATTGATGATGATTCAAGGTTTGTTATCCCAGTTGCCTGCTTGTCACCTAGTTAAGGTTAGAGTCTGTACAATACTACAGTACTTTCCAGTGGTATTAACATGTTATAATGCTCATTCTGGAGGTGGTTTAATGGGGTATGGATGTTCATATACAAGCAGGTAGTGGATATTCAATATATAAAGTTTTTGGAGAACCTAATGTCTAAGTACGTGTCTCAGTATTTATATAAACTGGAATAATGGTTGGCTAGGTTCAAACTATGGGATCCAATTTTATTAACAAGAGTTGTGTTGATTAATATGTAAATGTGCAATGCTAGGACATTAGCCAGTGGTATTGGTATGACTCCATGCCCAATCTGGAGATGTAATGGCAATGTACATAATCATTTGTCATGGTTGATATATAAACCCTACTGCTAGCAAGTGCTCCTACTTCCATTTGGAGCAGTATGTATATTGGTTACAACACACCAATTCTTCAAGGTCTCATGAGGATTCAAAATCGAGACTTATTGTTACTGGAAGGTGTAAGATCTCATGGCACAAGACAACACCTTTCACTGTCTCTCTTTGGTTAATCTCATTCTATATAGGTTGTTATTAGCCTGGATTACAGTCATCTTATGCTGGGATACCTGCATAGTTCATGGTTATGGAAATCTAATTGGATTCTTGGTCACTTCCAGTTAATGGTGTTGCTTGGAGATTCACAGTTACCTCGTCCTATGTAACGCAAAACTTGGCGCTTGGTGAGAGAGTTAGAGGTGCTACATTGAAGTTTTTGCACTTGGCTTGTGGATACACACACCTTCATATATGGAGAGTTGGCTTGGACACTACTTGTAATAGTTAGCATTTCATATTTCATTAGTTTTAGACCTAGTTTAGATTTGTTTTGAGATTTGCTTGGACAGACTGTAAACATTGGATCCTTATTTTAGATCTTATATATATATATATATATATATATATATATATATATATATTAACAACTAGGCAGCCTGCCTAGTGGTATATTTGCTAAAAAAATAAAAAATAAAAACTTATTCCCCTAGCCCAGCCGCCTCTTCCTACTCTCAACTCCCCGCTTTTTTCTCTGTAAAACCGTACTAGTCTCTTCACCAATATCTCCATGATTCTGATTGGGAAATGAAATCATTCCATTATTCACTTACCTTATTCGTGATACCTTGCTATTATGTGTGTGTGTGGGGAATTACTTGAGTACTTGCCTGATTTTGGCAAGTGTAACCTTGTGAGATCGGACCAGGTCGACATTGATCCGTTGGATGATATTATGTCCATATACATGAGAGAAAGGATGATTCTTTCCTTTACCTGCTGACTCACGACCAAGGAACCCTAACTAGGGTTTGAAAACTGATTTCTTTCTTTTGCCTGTTACTTTACTGATTGCATGTGATTTTTATTTTTCCTTGTTCATGTCTGCTTGATTTCTTTCCTTGTTTACTCGCCTGATTGAGCACCACATAACCCCTCCCCAGTTTCCTCTTTAGGCAGACCTTAATCACTGCTCTCTTTTACTCATCACTCTTTTACACTCGAATATTCTTTGAAATGGTTGGATTTTTGGCCGGCTGAAAGCCAAGGCCACTATGGTTAACTCATCGACTTCCTCCAGTGCAGGCATTGCTTGGATCTCATTCGAAGCTCTTATGAACTCTGAAGCATCGCATTTGGGAGTTCTCGCTGTACTCTCTTGACTACTGTTAATTAAGTTGCTGCTGAAACCTAGTTTTCTCATTTGCTTTCTCGTTAATTTATAACTGGTTAATGCTCTTAACTCTTGCAATTCTACTTCCCTTTTGCTTGTGTTTATGTTCTGTGTATCAATACTATTTGAAATTTTGTGAGCCAGCATGATTTTGATATTGTGCTACTTTTGTATGCAATCCTATTCGTCATAATGCTATACTGCAATTCTAATGTTCTCTAGCCTCAAATTTGTTAAGTCCTAATTTTAGAATTGTTCAACATGTGTAGTAATTGGGTTGACACTTGAGCTTCATATGTTTGCCTAGTTCATTATGTTCATGTTAAACCTAATTTCTGCAGTTGTTGTCTGTTATGAGCTCATCTTCATGCCCTGCTTGGGATTTCTGTACTAAAACCTCTTAGGAATACCCGCTCAGAATTTGTTCGAATATATTCATTATTATTCATGCTAAGTCATTCATTATATCTTGCTACTTGCTAATCCTCTTAGAGTTAACTCATGACCTACCTGCCTTAAACACTCATGCTTAGTCCTTTTGCTATGATAATTCTGCTTGTCAGATTCTTGCATTTAAAATGAACTTATCCGGAGAAGTCTATCTTTGTGATTCTATCACTTTGAATCTGTTTGTTACTGTATGTGCTCAGTCTATGTGTTTACAAGAGCACTTTGTGTGTGCTCGTGTGATCTTCTACCTATTAGACATCACCCTTAGGATGATACGTAGAAAATCCTGCTGCTGATAATTATGATGTTAGGAATCCATGTGTATGTATCTTTGCCTGGACTCTAATTCACCTGAATGATTGTTTGAATTTATTTTCCTATGTTCCTGCTGTTTGTTAATGGGTAAGCAAGACAATTGCTTCCATGTTTGGGCCTAGTTTATTGGGCCAAGCCTGTTGTTGGATCTGAACACTAAATCTAGGCATACTTTAATCATCCATGAGTACTAGAATTTGGGCATGTTGGTCTGTATGAAGATTGAGGCTGGTGAAGGCCCAGAAGCAGCACTGGGTTATTTTATATTGTGTTAGGCATGTAATTATTCTATTTAGGCTTGTAATTATTCTATTTGGGTCGGTAATAATTTGTAAGAACAAGCAATGAGGAAATTAGTGAAAATGGAGGCTTGGGTACTCTAATTCTCGCATAAAGGGGTAGAAAGCATACCTATAAGATCCAAACACATTATTTGTTACTTGCTTAAAATGTTCTATCTCTATCCGTTATTTGTTAAATAGACAGCATGTCTATAGGTTTTCCATCTTGCATGTTTATTTAGAAAATCACAACTTAGGAATCTAATATCAAATCCTGCCAATAAGACTCGTAACATGTCTAGAAATCATGCCTATAGGATTCAGATTGACTTCGTGCTACTTATTTGGCCTGTTTATTTTGCATATATACAGTATGCCTACAGGACTTCGCTTTGAGTAATCGAGACTGTTTTCACCAACATCTCTCTCCATTATGTTACTCGCCTAGAAATCATGACTATAGGATCAGTAAGAGAGAACTTGTACCGTTCAACAGCTTTGTACTTAAAACTGTCTAAACTTGATCGTTAGAAATCATGCCTATAGGACTCCAACAATACACCATGTACGTTTACCATCCATGTACACACTCTAACTAGATTAAGTTTAAAAGGTCGTCTATACGTCTACCTAGTAACCATGCCTTAGGTTAATTGATTTGTAAAGCAACTGTTCACCTTGATTCTGATTAGAGCACACTCTCACTTGACTATTTTGCTGTTGTCCTTCACTAATGTTTGGTAAATCACAAGCATGTGAACCTCTGTGTGGAGGTAAATGTGAACACTTTTGTGCTAATTACATCTTACATGAAGTCCTACTTGTTTCAACTATGTGACACTTAGTTTTTTCTTATTTTAAGTAGCCTAGATTGGGTCAAGAACCACTTGTATAGTGGTCCAAATCCTCCAGGACCAAAGTCATGGATAGGCATGCGTAGCACGCGACTTAGAATTGAAATAGTAAGCTTTAGGTAAAAAAACTTAAAGATATTAATCGGGTTGAGATGATAGTTTGTGGTCGCTGGATAATATGAGCAACCCTTGTACTTTAAAGGGCTGTGAGGTATTATTTATGTTGCACGAGTGATCCTTTAGGCTAAAAATTTTAGGACCCTCCATGTCTAGTTATTCCTTGTACACTTGTTTGTTGAGAAGCCTAGATTTTACTAAGATATATTTTGTAATTTCCAAAGAGTTGTACCAATTATTTATTAGTGGACAAGTTATTTCATTCACTTTTGTACAGTTTCTCTTAATCAATTGTTTCATCCTATTTTCACTTTAATAGTTTATCAATTACTCGGACTCTTTACTCTCCCTAATTGGCGCACGTAAAGTAGTTATAATTCGATAATCCGCACATAGTGTAAAATTCTGGGAACCACATTTGTGGACCTCGAAGAGTGCCTAACACCTTCTCTTTGAGGTAATTTGAGCCCTTACCTGGTCTTTAGTGACTGACTAGTTAAAATAAAGTTATTTGCAAATCAGTGCCCTAACGCACATCAAAATTATTAGGTGGCAACTCTTCTAATTTAATACTCATTTAAAAGAGTTACCATGTGTTGAAACCCTCCTTTGCGAGAAAACAGGGTGTGACAGTCAAGATAGTTATTGAGTACATAGGGTCGGTTGTACTCATACTACACTTCTGCACCTTGCGTGCAGATCTTGGAGTTGCATTGCTGTGGAAGACGAAGTCTGGCATTGAAGACATTTCGGTGTTCCAGATTTCAGCTACCTCTTGTTCATGGTAGTTTGGACTTAAATTCTGTTTATGTATACTTCATAAAGGTTTTGTATCATTTTCATACCAGCTTTGTAAATCTAAATCTTAGAGGCTCATGTATTGTACTACCAATCCTTGGGTTATTGTGCACAAATTCAGTTATTTCACTTATTGATTTCATATTAATTTTAGTACAAATGTGTTGACTTTTCTTTGGCTTACCTAGCGGGTTGGGTTAGGTGCCATCATAACAAGATGAATTTTGGGTCATGATAAGTTGGTATCAGAGCACTACGTTCATAGGTTCCACACGTCATAAGCTAGTGTCTAGTAGAGTCTTGCGGATCGGTACGTTGGCATCCATACCTATCTTTGAGAGGCTACAAGGCATTTAGAAAACTTTCCTTCTTTCATTCCTTATCGGGCGATCTTGTTTCAGCTTGAAGCCTCCAACTTCAATTTCTTTCCATTCGTCTGTACGTGATGTTGAGCACCAAGTACCAGCGTGCACAGACAACTTGTGATGTTGCGACTAGGCTGCGGAGGGCTTGGGGAAGTTGGTTTGATGGTCACCAGGGTGAGCATGTACTTGGCAGAGTCTTTGGAGTTTTTTATAACTAGAGTCACATGGGTTTATGAAGTATTCAGCTGATTAACAGTGCGAGACCGGGAAGCCACGAAGGAAAGGTGCTATGGGTTATAGATGATGTGTATATGGCTTCGAGCCAATTAGGGGATCCTACTATCGACGATCAGATTGCATTGGAATGTGTTATATTAGTTCTTGGACTAGGAAGCGCTTGCATATTGGTTGTGATTTGAGAAAGGTTTCATCAAGGATGATTTAGAGCAAGGTAAATGACTATCAAAAAGGTTCTGATGAGTTCGAGACTCATGTGTGGTATTTAAAGATTTTTCGAATTTATGTTAGGCTAGGACATGAGATCTATATTATATAGGGACCAGACTTGCAGTACTTCTATATCATTATTGACTCTAAATAAAAGTATTAAAGGGATGCAAGAGACGACTTTGAAATCATAGAAGGTCCCTTCAGAGCGAGCATTCGAGTTGAGTTACTTCTGGGTTTGGCAATCTGCGTGACTCGGTTGAGTTAGAGGGAAATCAGTTCGGATAATTTGATTATGTGTTAGTGGGTTTTGAATGATTCATGATGGTTTTGGCCATGGCTCAGGGTTGGTATCTTCTACAGGTATAGAAGGTGTGTGGCGTATGGTGATGCCCTCCAGGATCGAGTTAAATAGAAGGTTCTCGGTTGATGAGGTGTTCGACTTGCTTGTGGTTCAGAGTTGGTTATGAGATTTTCGTATTTTCATTAGTTAGCATGATTGTTGCGGTACGTCGTGTGGGATTAGAAGTTGCGAGTACAAGGTTGCGATTTAGTTTCGAAGGGAAGGATATGAGTTCTTGATGGCATGGACGATTTTAGATGTTTAAGAAAATGACAGCACTATTTGCTGTCGCCTGAAGAGTGCGCATTTTAGAAGGCACATTGTATTTTGACTTGCGGATGCTTGGCTAGTGTTATGGTGATTGTCTGGTTTTGGGCTGCTGAGGTTCGGGTTTTGCTGTGTGACGTAGAAGATCTATGTGAGTATTTTCCATAAGATGATGGAGCATGAGTGATTTATTAGCCATTTGAGTAGTGGAGTTAGGATCGGATAAGGAGATTCCGTTATTCTTGTGGTTTAGGGACCGGATGTTCTCGCAGGCAGACTGTTTCTTGATAATGGATTGTGAAGATATGATAAGAATTGAATAACTGATGGCATGTGTTATGGATTGGTTGCTATGAGATTTTGGAAGGTTATTTACCTTATTGGGGATGATCGGAATTGGTTTGGGGGCTATTTGTTGGCCGAAAGAGAATGTGTATTCAATATCAGATAGGATTTCCTTATTCTAACACAATTGCTACCGTAGGTATATCATCGGGCAAAATGAATGTTATTTGTTCCCTGGTCTATGTTATGTGTTTCTCCCTTTTGCTGTGACGGGTTGTGAGGTTACATGATTATTCGCACGCATGTTGTAATCCTGTTTAGGCCTTATGGAGATATGTCCGAGGGGGTCGTGATGTTGATTTGCTTACTGCACTATAGTTGTGCTTGCTTTTCTATGTATTATTTTATGTCTAATCATCTTTCCATAATTATATGTGTGCACTTTTACCGTGCTTGATGTTGACGCACATGTGATTAGTGAGCCCGAGCATTATGGCTCGATGGGTATCCCTATGTGGATTGATATATTTGGGATCGGGTGGCGCGCGACAACGGAGCTATTTGGGATACCCTTCCTTGTGTTTATTTCGTGTTTTATTTTCCGTTTGCGGGATGAGATCATGTAACTAAACTTTTGTTTTTATATCAGTTGTACTTGTTGGATAGTCCTCGTACCTTGCTTTCTTTCCATTTTAGGATATATCTGATTTGTTGCTTCTTTGGTGCACGAGCCGTATTATGTGAGGTTCCATGTGGTTTGTGGGTGTGATTTGTCAATTGGGATGCTTTTATTAGGTGAGGCAAGGTTTCTAGACCTAAGATTTGCACTATCGTATTGGGATAAGGAATGTTTAGAAGTATGATACCATATTTCCGCTTAGAATTTAGCAATGGTCCTTGTTGGACGAGAGAGGTTCTTGACTTGATGATTTCATGGGTGGTTACAAGGTCCTACATGTTTCTTTTATCATAACCAGCATCGTGAAGGTCCGGAACGAGGTTTTATTTGATATAAAGTATATTACCGGGGTTGGGTTTGGAGATGAGCAACTATTATGGTCAGAAGTTATTGCTGTGAGTACATGAGTTATGTGGCACATCGTGTGGTTGACCTTGGCAGTGTATTAACGGCTTGATGCAACTTGTTGTGATTGATACAGTGTATATGCACAAGGATCGGATCTTAAAATGGATTCTGGATGTTGGAGATTGGATTCTAAGATTTGCGGACTAAGGTTAAAGTAAGGTTCTTCAGTTAGGTGGTGTTATCAAGCTTATATGGATTGGAGCGAAGAGGGATCACCCATGGGTATGTGCTTGGTGAGTTTTGCAGAGATTTGATAGCTTTGAAATGACTCTTGGCACGTTCGAGGACAAACATATGTTTAAGTGGGGGAGAATGTAATGACCCGACCGGTCGTTTTGAGCATTTGCATTCAGTTTGCTAGTTTGAGGTCATGAGTATTTGCGTATGGTGTACTATGACTTGAGTTTATCATTATTTTTGGTTTTCGAGTGGTTCGGGATGGATTTAGAAGAATGACTCTCACTTTAGAAGCTTTAAGTTGGAAGAGTTGACCTAGTTTGGCTTCTATGAATTTGACCTTGGATCAGAGTTTTATGGTTCCGTTAGGTCCAGATGTTGATTTTGGACTTGGGTGTATGCCCGAATTTGCATTTGGATGTTTCTAGAAGGTTTTAGCATTATTCGGCGAAAGTTGGCAATTTGAAGGTTTGCAAAGTTCATAGGTTTGATCGGGAGTTGTCTTCGATGTTATTGGGTTTGGATTGTTGTTTCGAAAGTTGGAATATGTTCGTTGTGTCATTTCGAACTTATGTGCAAAATTTTGAGGCGATTCTGAGTTGTTTAGACTTATTCGGCGTAAGTTGAGAATTTGAAAATTTGAAATAGTTCATTAAGTTTTATTTGAGGTATGATTCATGGATATTATGTTGTTATGTGCGATTTGAGGCCTCTAGTAGATTCGTGTTACATTTTGGGACTTGTTGGTGTGTTAGGACAGGGTCCCGAGAGGCTCGGGTGAGTTTCGGGAGGTTTCGGAAGATGATTTCATAGCTAGTTTCTGTCTATTTCTAATGCCTCAGTTGTTCTTCGCGATCGCGAAGATGTAACCGTGATCGCGTAGGCTAAGTCTTGAGCTGGGTATTTTCTTCTCCGCGTTCGCAACTGCATGACCGCGTTCGCGTAGGTTGTGGGGACTTGAGCATTGCGTTTGCGCTGTAGGTTCGCGTATAAGAGCTGGGAGCTAGAGGTATTATCTTCGCATTCGTGTGGTCTACGCCGCGTTCACGAAGGTTTGTTTCAGTTGTGCGTCACGTTCGCAAGGACTTTGTCGTGAATGCGAAGGGTAATTCTGTGGTCGGCTAAGTTTATGCTTCGTGAATGCGAGGCTTCTTCTGTGTTCACGAAAGGTTTACCTGGAGCAGATCTATAAGTACTCCATTTTCGGACTTTGAGTTATTTTACCACATTTTGAGTTGGGGAGCTCGGAGTTGGGCAATTTTTGAGAGGATTTTCCCCATATGGATTGGGTTAAGTATTTTTTACTCGATTTTAATTATTTGACATGATTCATCTTCAATTCTGGCCGTAATGTGTTGTTTTCAGACAGTTTACATACTTAATTGACAGTAGCATGATGGACGCCCAATTATACCTATTACTATCCTGCCACATGAGTTCCTTTACCCATAATATGTGTGAGGATTGGGGCCTTAGGGCTATATTTGGCCGAAGGTTAATTGCATGCGGTTGATATGATGTTGGCACCATGAGTATTTCCGTGTGGTTTGAAATGAGATTGGTTTGTTGGTTATTACCATGCGAAAGGAAAGGAAGTTGGAGTTCTGTTATGTTTACTCACTCGTTAAGTACTTACGTTTCCTTTACTTTGGTTTCTATTAATGTTTGTTGTTTTGTGTGATACTTTCCATTCGAGTTCCGTACGTAGTTACCTTTGTGATGTTCCTTTGGCTTGTTACGGTTATAGCTATGTCTTTACCTTGTCTGTTACTGTTGCACCTGCTCTTTTACTTGATTTTCTTCTACCTACATGTCCTCTTCGAATTCATGCCTTTACTTGTTATTAGTCCATACCTATTACATGCCTCTAATTGTCACGTGATTTACTTGTTAGATGCCTTAACCTGCTATATGTCTTTACTCATGATATGCCTTTACTTATCACATGTCATCACTTACCATAAGCTTTTGCTTACCTCATGCTTTTACTTGTTAAATGCCTTCACTTGTTACGTGTTTCTACGTTCTACATGATTTCATATATGTTGAATGCCTTCATTTGATCCCTGTTCTCACTTGACAAAAATCTTTACAAACTCATGCTTTACACTTCCTTGCTTAGCCAGATTGGGTGACTTTGTGATTAGTTGTGTGTTTATGCTTTATGGAAGCTTTCGTTTTAAAAAGAAAATATGGGAGATTAGCTCTGGGGTGCTATGTTGCTCACCTCACTTTGTTAGAGTTTGTATTCCTAGTTGAATTTCTTGTGTTAATTTTCTTGGTATTATATTATGAATTTCCCGTGCTTGTTGTTGTTGAATATCTTCATTTGGATCTATATTGATATATGGGATTGGGTTGCACACTGCAACGGATATTATTATTATTGTGTGGGATCGGGTTGCACGCTGAAATGGATATTGGTATTACCTTTTGGGGTCAGGTTGTACGCCGCAACGGATATTGGTATTACTATTTAGGATCAGGTTGCACGCCGCAATGGTATTTATATATATATTTGTGAATCGGGTTGCGCGCCTCAACGGAGAAGACATGTTATATATATACCCTATATATATATATATATATATATATATATATATATATATATACGGTTACGCACAGCAACGGAGAAGACATATTTTGGTTATTCTTGTTGATTGTTTTCTGTTATTATATTGTGTTGTGAGATTGAGACGTGACGATATTCTGGGGCCATCTGTTATTTGTATTTTCGTCCCATTTACTAAGTGACTATTTGTATCTATTTCTCGTACTGCTCTTTTTGCTTATCATCTGAACATGTAAAATATTGAGTGAGTATCTTTTAACTTAAACCTCCTTATTACTTCACCGAGGTTAATCAAGATAATTATTGAGTACATGGGGTCTGTTGTACTCATACTACACTTCTGCACCTTGCGTGCATATCTTGGAGCTGCGTTGCTGTGGAAGACAAAGCCTGGCATTGAAGACGTTCTGGTGTTCCAGATTCCAGCTACCTCTTGTTCATGGTAGTTTAGGACTTAAATTTTGTCTATGTATACTTCAAACAGATGTTGTATGATTTTCGTACCAGCTTTGTAAATCTAAATCTTAGAGGCTCATTTCTTGTACTACCAATCATTGGATTATTGTGCAGAAATTCGGTTATTTCATGTATTGATTTCATATTAGTTTTAGTATAAATGTATTGACTGTTATTTGGCTTGCCTAACGGGTTGGGTTAGGTGTTATCACGACTAGGCGAATTTTGGGTCATGACAGCAACCTCACAAGCTAAGCATATTACATAGCTATAAGTAGATAGAATCATGTAATCCCCAAAAATGAGTCACGACGTGAAATAAGGATAGAAGTGCAATTCTAAAATAGTTACAATGCTCTTTATGGCTAAATAATATAGAATACGAAGGATGACATAGCAAGCATCTAAGGAATAAGGATTGGTTATCGTAACGAGTTGCTCATGAACTTATATGTTTATGAATACGAGTTTATCTATTGATTATTGAAAGATGCCTACACGAAGTGATATGAAATGAATATATATAAGATATGATTCCTATGGATGGTCTATGAACGCTTACAGTGTAGCCCTACTGACGGTCTATGAACGCTTACAGTGTAGCCCTACAGACGGTCTATGAACCCATAAGTGCATAATGAAGGTTGGTTATGGACGGTCTCAGTTGCATGCATAGCTAGACCTCGGTATTGTGAGTCGTACGGACGGTCTACTATGATACGCGTATAAGCCACGAGCTATTCATGATTGTTGTGATCCTTACGGGCGGTCTTTTATGAAATACATAAATGCCTTTTTTATGTTTTAGTGTAACCCTAAGATGTTTGATATGTCTGAGGTAAGTATTCAGATATAAGGTATGATGTCTAGGACAAAGTTATGGATGAACTTCTATAATATGACAGTTTCTAGTACAGATAGCATATGGGAACAAGTTCAGGTATATCATGACGCAAATTAGATGTATATACGATGGTCACGACATTAGATGTTCTCGGCCTATGAAGCCTTCCCTTTTCAGTCTAAATCCTTTGTAAGGTAAGTTGGATTTTCATTAGTGTAGACATGTTACGAGTCAGAATAAGGTAAGTATGCTTCCCGGATCTCATTGACCCTCTAGATTACTTTTACTATATCATATATACATGTCAGTTTAGTTTCAATTCATATTCATATGTTATCTACCTTACATACTTAGTACATTTTTTTGTACCAATGTCCCATCATCAGGGCACTGCATTCATGCCTGCAAGTTCGGGTATCCAATTTGATGGGCTTTTATCATAGATGGAGTTGATATCCAGCTGAGGATAGCGAAGCTCCATTTCATCCGGAGTACAACCGAGTCTAGAGGGTATCACACTGTCCTATGTGTATATATACTTATGGGTAAGTTGGGGTCCAGTTCCGACCATATTTTGATGTCAGATCTCTTAGAGGCTTTGTAGACACGGGTTTAGTATGTGCAGTATGTATAAGGCCTTGACGGCTCATGTGTATTCATGTTCTGAGTACGATGGCTCGCATATACTGTGTTTGTCCACTTATAGTTACACATTACGAGTTGTGACCATGTCGGCCCATGATATCTTATGATACGATGTAGTCGTGCAAGTGGGCTTATGTATGCTTGGTTATGTTCAGCAGTTACCAACTATAGAGCAGTTCGCTCGGGCCAGTATGGAATCAGGTGCCAGCCATGCCTCACATAAGTTAGGGTGTGACAAAGTGGTATCAGAGAAGGTCGTGTCCTAGGGAGTCTACAAATCCGTGTCTTGTAGAATCTCACTTATGGGTGTGTTGCGCGCCACACTTATAATTGAGATTCTACAGGACATATAGGAAATGTTACCCTTCTTTCATTTCTAGATTGTGCCATAAAGCTGAGTCATAAGAAGTCAGTATGAAGCTTCCATATGTACTCAGCAGAGGTGCAAGTATTACAGTGGAGCTTCAAGGCGTGGATATAAATTCCACCAATGTGGAAGGGAGGTTATGAAAGTGATAGAAGATACGATGCGAGATTTAAAGGTATGTAAGGTAAAAGTGAAGAAGGTACTCAAGTACAGAAAGTTGTGAATAGTCCAAACTTCAGATAGAGGGCTAGAAGCGTTGTATTCAGTATCCAAAAATGATAGTCGTGTCGTTAGTAGCATATCTTCCGGCCTATGGTTTCCAGTTACCGAGAGGTCTAGTTACGAGAGTAGAGAAGAATTAGAGGTGACGTGATGTATCGCTTGAGGTTCTAGAATAACATAAGAGAATCTATGGTGCTAGCAAGTAAAATAAGGTTGCGAGTGGGATGAATAGATACGTGTAGGTCGCAAGATAAAGTATAGTAGAGCCACAAGGTTTTAGGTAGAAGGGCGTAAGGATAAGAAAATGTGAGTGAGGAGGTAATGATAATAGGTAAGGCCTCGAGATTAAGCCCATCAAAACAAGAGAGCTGATGGTTTGCATAATTTATAGAAAGCTCAGTATAGCTTGAATGAACTAGGAGGAGTTTAAGACTAGGAGCATTTATAAGAGATGGAATGCCGCCCTGGAGGTAGAATAAGAGTGTAATTGTGATAAATGATAATAGGATGATGTTTAGTAATATAGCCTTCGATTGAAGTAATGATTCACGAGAAGGGATTTTATAAATTGCACGGGATTAGAATACCTCCCATAACATGAATCACGTTGAGATGCTATAAAAATTTGGTTATTGAAGTATAGTATCATCCCTAAGGTGGATCAGGCAAATAGCTCTAGATGTTCGCCGATGAGACGTGAGCTCTAGTGACATTGTATTCCGAAAGAAGTTTCATTCATTTTATCACTGGTGGATCATAGATCCACATAAAGGTGAATCAACAATAGATGGATAAAAGATCTGAGTCTACGAAACGAAATATAGTAATAGTCATAAAGTTCGACAAAGTAACAAACGAAGAACTTCAGTACAACTATAGATGCCCAGAGGAACAGCTTGTCATAATTCTGTATATGTTCGCATAGGAGGCCTAGATGTTGGATAAAAAGCTGGGGGAAAAAGGAGAGAAGTTCACATAGGCGCGCGTACAAGGACAGAGTTGTACGTGCTACACGATAGAAGGTAGCACAGTTACGAGATTGGAAGAATTACGACCATAGGTCATGATGTGAGAAAGAGGCCTAAAAGGGGAATGCCTTGGCTTTTGAATTTATTCACATATCAGTTGTCTAGACGGAAAAGGCAGTATTAAATTATTCGTATGAGCCGTAGGTTATGGGACTGATAAGTGCATTAGCCAATATTCGAGGATGAATGTTTCAGAGGGGGGGAATGATGTTACACCCTATGTTTCGTACGTAAAAGTACGTCGTAAGTCAATTGATGTAAGCTCGGAAATGAGATCCTCTTTGAAAGTATATAAAGTAAGCTAATCATGTTTCCTTGCAAGTTACAAATATTTAAGATCACGATGAGCAAGTACCAAGAGAGTTGGAAGGTTAAGAAGCTAAACGAATCGAGAAAAATGATAAGTATTGGTCACTAGGTCGTTTCTTATGAACCTACAAAATTCCAGGCTAATCAAAGTCCGTACAAAAAAAAACCCCTAAATCATCTAGGGTTTGTGTAGGATTTAGAGGGGAGGAGTTGCAGGGGTTCAATCTGATGTTCTTGGTCTGAACAATGAGTGAAAGAAATGAGTTAATTCAGCCCTTAAAAGGCCCCTTGGCCGCCCTCAGTCTGCCCCTTCTGGGGATTTATTTTGTCCCTTCATCTAAGCAAGTAGGTGACACGCTTACTCGTCACCTACCAGTCTGCGCAGTCTCATGAAAAACACAAACATATTTCTAGTCTGATGTCGCATTGATGAGAGCTTTAGTGAGTTGGAAACTATACTCGTAGACCTTCAATTTGGTGGGTGAATCACTCCGTAACTCCAAGTATATTTGGAGAAAAGCTCAATGACATTAGACCCAAATTTCAGTTAAATTTATGAAGGTAACCCATGACGACTTTCATCGGCTTTTGTTTCATAACTCTCTTGACTTCAAAACTTAACACAAGGCTATCATACGACTAAAATACCTCATAACATCACCTTCACGAAGCCATTTGCACATAACCAAGCTATCAGAAGTGAATCCCTCTAACTTAACCAAGTCACGCAGGTTGCCAAACCCAAGAGTGTTGCCACAAAACACCAATAGTGACTCACCACATCATAAGGACCCAAAGAACTGATTATACCCATTACCATGTTGATCCGATCTACCACCAAGTTGTCCTATTTCTCCGAGTTCCTTCTGAATTGCCTTCAAGTTAACACTTCTCCTTGCCCACACACTATGGCCCTTAAACCAACACTCACCATGAGAGATCCTAGCATAAACACCACACCGCCCTTAGGCCCATAAGTCGTTGTATTCCCTCTTAAGCACCCCAAAAGTACCACACCGATACACATACTCTGAAGAGACCTTCTGTTAATTTAAATCTATTCCTTTTACCTTTCTGATACTGAAATGTAGAATCCATAATGATATAGAAATATCGTGAGACTCGACACCATCCAATGCAAATCTCAAATTTTAGCCATATACAAATCTGAAAAATTCTCAATTGCCACATATAAATCTTGAATCCATTAGAATCTTCTCAAGAGTCATCCACTCTGCTCAAATCTCAATTGCATCGCCGAAACGGGCCGAATGACCTGTGCCCCATTAGCACAACAACACCCAAAGAAGTAACTCCGCCTTAACGCAACCAAGTAAATTCCTACTCCATGCGCACTACATCTGTCATGAATAACAACTCAAATCATTACATGATTTCCGTATACCCATAAAGTGTAATATAACCCGTATCCAAAAATTCCTTGCTCAAGTCATCCTCAAAACCAATATCTGCAAGTCATAACCGATCCAAAACCATGCCTCAGACCGAAACCAATAAAATACATAACCATGCAATCAAATTGCCAATAGCAGACTCCCCCACTTAAGTCAAAGCCACAGAACAAAACATCTGATAACTCACGATACTCATACTTTATTACTGCCTTAATCCCGCACTGAGATTCAACTAAATCCTTCCTAAGCTCATGCAACACAAACGTAAAATACCTCAAATCAGCTACTAAGCTCACATTCATCCTCGTAACAGTCAAGTCAACTTTCTCACCGATTCAAACTCAAATCGCACTACACGTATAATCCACTGGTAGAAAGAAGCTCTCCACACAACATCATAAGGATCACATATTCGTAGACCACCCCGCAGGAGATAATTCACCTTCTTAGCCTCAAATTGTCATTTCACTACGCCCTACCATGTCCACAAGCATCATGCAATCACTTACTCTTCACGAGTCTAAACTCGTCAACAAGACATAAGAATCTACTTCATTCCACAAATGATCGACATGAAAGAACTGTCAACACGCACATAACTCAAGATTGTACAACACATCAAGATAGAAATTAAGCACTCTATAGTCCTTTTCACATCCCAAGAAAGCTCTTATCGTCACATCCCAACCATCTGAACACACAGGCAGTCACATCATACTCATCATATAACCATACAACCACTCACCAAGCCATAAATTTCACTCCTAGTGACACTACCGAACATATAAGTCCAAAAGCACATGCTTACACAACTGAAACTACCGAACCTATGCTCCGGTCTAAACTTGGCCTCAAGTCCTCCAGACTAGCCCATTACCAAAATACAGAAAACACATCTCGCACCTCATCCATGGAATCACAAGCTGTTGATACACAACTGATACCAAGTGCTCACATAACATACGAGTGAGTGGAAGGAATTCAAAGAGATATGCTTTAAGCTAAATCAAGGTCGCACGATAAGGAAAGGGAGATGGGAATTTTATCCTAGACGCCATGTAGCCTCTCGAAGATAGGTATGGACGTCATCATACCGATCCGTAAGACTCTACTAGACCTTTTCTCATGACTCGTAGAACCTATGAACCTAGAGCTCTAATACAAACTTATCACGATCCAGAATTCAACTAGCCGTGATGGCACCTAACCCAACCCGCTAGGTAAGCCAATTATCCATAAACACAATCCAAATGAGATTAACAGGAAATAAATGATGAAATAACTGAATTCTTATACAATAAACCAAGGACCGGTTAATAAGTCAGGAGCTTCTAGAACTTAGAGTTACAAAACTAATAGGAAAATTATACAACATCCATTTGAAATGTACATAAATAGAATCTCAAATCTAGAACTACGAAGAACAAGTGGTAGCGGTAACTAGAATGCAGGTACATCTTCAATGCCAGCTCCCGCCATTCACAGCAACATCAGCTCCAAGATCTGCACGCAAGGTGCAGAAGAGTAGGATGACTACAAGCGACGCCATGTACTCAACTAGTAACAATCCTAACCTCGGGTTGAAAGTAGTGACGAGCTCGGAAAATGTCAGAGTCCAACACCAATAGCCAATAACAACTCGTAATAATATAATGAAGGCAGTAAAAATAATAACTCAAAAGATATTATGCTAAGCTTGTTTTCCAAGTAAAAAATCAGAGCCAGGTCATCCTTTCGGAGGGAGGAACAGTTTACTAAATATGTCAAAATCTTTTCCATCTTCGTCTTCCTTAGCTAAAATGAATATGTCCCCTACTCTGTATAAAACCCTTTCCAAAAAATATGACTACCTCTATGAAGTCGATATATTACCAGACGAACAAAAAGTGTCTTCCACCGAACTACCCCTTATAAATCCCTACTCAGCCTTTGCCAAAAAAACCTTTGCACCATGGACCCAAATACGTTCCCTTGTCCAACATAGACCAAAAGGAGTTAAAGAATACGTTGCGGCGTCAAAACTTGACCAGCATCCCATCCTCGCCAACAGAGAAGAACAATTTATCACCCTTCAAATTCCAGACGATTTCCCCAGGCAATGGAGAGAGCATGGGTTTACCCATATCCATTTTGGTGCAATCAGAATTGCCTTAACCTATCACGGAAGAAAAGGTCAGCCGGTGGTAGCTCGCCTTTCTCTTCT
>MCJB01029924.1:98286-123820 GCA_002018475.1 Nicotiana obtusifolia | reverse complement strand
GTCAAGGGTTCGTGAAGATCTTTTTGGTACAGATAGTCTTCGATCTGCATCTTCCAGAAACCGAAATCGGATCCATCAAACTTCTCGATTCCAATCTTTGAACTCTCCATCGTCAGTGATCGTGTTGAATCTCCTTTGCTCTGATACCAGTTGTTGGGAATAAATCCCCTATGGAGATAATATTCAGAGTAATAAAGATGGAATAATAATGTAACACGGAGATACGATAATTAACAAGAATAAAAGAGTGAGAACGACACCAAGATTTTTACGTGGAAAACCCTTTTCAATAAGGGAAAAAACCACGGCCCGAGACGAGCAACTGATTTCACTATAGCAAGGAATTTTACACTTTGTAGATCCGAGTAAAATACTCACCACAACAACGCTCAAAAGAAATAACACTCTTTTGATATTCTCACCTTACTACAATATCGCTCACTCTCTATTTTTTCCTCACAGACTTGTCTGTGAAACCTCACTCTTTCTTCCTCTCTTTGTTGGTGTATTGAAATGAGAGTTTAAGCTCTCCTTTTATAGCCAAAGCCTCACTCTCTAAAGCCTACTATATTTGACAATTTGTACACACTTTTTCTTCTTTTTCTTCAATGTCAACAAGGTTGGCTACCAACCAAAGACATTCAACAAAGTTGGCTACCAACCAAAGATATTCAACAAAGTTGGTTACCAACCAAAGACATTCAACAAAGTTGGCTACCAACCAAAGAATATTGAATGAGATGGAACTTATCAAACTCTTCATGCCCTCTCCCAAAGTCTACATGCAAAATGGGCTGAAGATCTATTCGATAAATCAATGAGGCTTCTTGATCTGTGTGGCATTGCAAGGGAACTTGTATCACAATGCAAAGAAAATGTAAGAGATCTCCAATCCTCCCTCAGGAGGAGAAAAGGGGATTCAACCACAGACGACAACATTACCAGATTTAACTCTTTCACCAAGAAGATCAAGAGGAATGCCAAAAGATTAGTATTGACCTTGAAACAAATGGATCAAGACACTACAGTATCTGTTTTGCTAGATGCAGATCAAGATACAATAGCTGTGATTAGAGCACTAAAAGAAGCTAATGCAGAATGCATTTCAACTTTCCAAATGCTCTTGTCCTTCTTGTGTGTACCACTTTTGAAGCCTAAGCCATCTAAATGGTCACTGCTTTCTAGATTGGTAAACAAAGAAAGAATAGCATCACTAGTCTTAGAAGAAAACATGAGCTTAGAAACCAGACTCGAAAGCTTTGAGACTTATCTTGTCAGCTTCGAAGATGGATTGGAAGCAACATTTAGATGCCTTATTAGATCTAGAAGCTCGCTACTCAATGTTTTCTCCTGCTAATCTGGCAGATGTTACTCCATATACTGTAAATTGTATATACACAGTTCTGTAGTTATGTTAGAAACATACAATCTTCCAGCGATTGTTTATACATCAATGTCATGTCTCATTCTCTCTATATATCTATATACTAATACTAATACTAAATACTAATATTAATACTAAATACTAAATCATCATATCATACTATATTAAAAGTGTGAAGGCCAAAGACCAAAATATCCATTAAAAGCTAAATGACATTTTTGCCCTTCATTTAAATACTACTCTTATGTCATTTTTGTACCAAAAGGTAAAAATATCTGATAATAAATTGAGCCTTTAATTCTATACTATACTTTACATGAAAACATAAAATACAATGTAATGTATAAAATATTTTTCAAACTTGCAAAACATCTTTGTAGTCCCAACTAAATTCATCTAATATCCCGTTGAAACTCTTTTAGTCATTTTTATTTTCATAGTCTTGCTCATTAACTTATTAGATAACTACTTAAATGTATCAGGTCTATTAAAAATATTTGGTGCCTTTTGTATTCTCGGTTAAATTCATAGAATCGTTGCTTGAGAATATTCCAGATAAAAATACTATTAATGATATTTGATAGACATATTATTCTATAAACAAATTAAAATATAGTAGTAACATTGTAGCTTCCCACTAAAAGCACACAGAGTCGAAGCACCTAACTAAGGCTTTCATCTCTCACAGAACCCAAAGCACCAGACCAACAGGTTCCATTATCATAGAACCCTAAGCAGCGAAGAACCAAGGCTTCCATTCTCACAGAACAATAAGCGCCCATATCGTCAAAGCTCAACAACCAAGAGATACTCATGGATGAAGACTTTCGTGCTGGCTTTGCTTCTTTCGCATTTCAAATTTACTTGCAAATTTCAGAAAACTTGCAGTAAAAGAAATGGGAAAAATTTGGGGTGTGGATGCTAATCTCAGGAAGCTACACAGAATGCTTCTAAAGGTCCAGGCGATTATTGACACTATGGAGCATAGTTATACAAGTTTCCCTGCCAGCATAATCAAGAAACCATAGGATGTTTGGCTTGAAAAAGCCACCATACTTTGCTATGATGTGGATGGCCTCTTTGAAGATCTCTTTCTTGAATTAGATCGAAGAGTAGGAGATAAATGGGTGGTACGTGACAAACTTCTTTCCAATTTTATGATAGACGCACCAAATGCAATAGATGCACATGTGGAAAACTTAGAAAACATTGCTAACAATAGGATAAATGAGATAATTAGAATATTCTTTCAAGAGTCTGTCAACAATAGGATAAATGATTATCCTAAAAATAACTTTTTCTAAAAAAAATCTAATATCTTTAGTATTTGTTTGCTTTTTTGTTTGAAAGGCAATGTGCTTTTGCTCGTTAAAGCTTTAAACATTGTAGCTTCCCACTAAAGACACACGGAGCCCTAAGCGCCTAACCAAGGCTTCCATTGTCACAGAACCCTAAGTACCGAAGAACCAAAGGCTGCCATTTTCACTGAACCCTAAGCGGCAAAGAACCAAGGCTGCCAAGCTCAATAACCAAGAGATAATCATGGATGGGGATTTTCGTGTTGGCTTTGCTTCCTTATCATTTTCAAATTTATTTGTAGATTTCACAATACTTGCAGTAAAAGAGATAGTAAAAATTTAGGTTGTGGATGTTAAACTCACGAAATTACACAGAACACTCCTTAAGGTCCAGGTAATGATTGACACCGTGGAGCATAGTTATGCAAGTTTCACTACCAGCATAATCAAGAATTCATGGGACGTTTGGCTTGAAGAAGCCACCATACTTTGTTATGATGTGGATAGCCTCTTTGAAGATCTCTTGCTGGAATTTGATCGAAGAGTAGGAGATTTAACGGGTGGTACGTGACAAACTACTTTCTAATTTTATGATAGACATACCAAATGCAATAGATGCACATATGGAAAACTTAGAAAACATTGTTAACAATAGGATAAATGAGGTAGTTAGAATATTCTTTCAAGAGTTTGTCAACAGTAGGATAAATGATTATCCTAGATAATTATTTTTTTAAAATTAATATCTTTAGTATTTGTTTTGCTTTTTGTTTGAAAGGCAATGTGCTTTTTGCCCATTAAAGCCACTAAAGGCACTCAGGGGTCGTTTGATAGGCTGTACTAAGTACAATAATCCTTGTATAAAAGTTTAATCCGTCCAATACAATGTTTGGTTGCTCGATTCAATTTATACATACCTAATACATGGATTACTTATACCTCATAGGAGGGCTTAGCTAATACCAAGAAAACCAAGGGATTACTAATCCCTGCATTAACTATACCTGGATAAGACCCTAAAATTACTAAACCGTCCCTCAAATCCTTTTCCTAAATTTCTTTATATACCGAGGAAGAATATTCAAGGGTATAATTGTAAAGAAGATTTTGTACAGTTTTAAACCAAACAAAAGCTTAGATTATACATTGCATAGCTAATTTTTAATATAATGAGCCAAACACTTGATAAAAAATAATCCAGCACTACAATCCCTGCATTACTAAAACCTGCATTACTAATCCTTGCATTACTAATACCTGCATTACTTGTGTTCGTACCAAACGACACCTCATAGCCCTAAGCGCCTATCCAAGGCTTCACTGTCACAAAACCCTACGCGGCAAAGAACCAAGGCTGCAATTCTCACATAACACTAATCGCTCATACCATCAAAGCTCAACAACCAAGAGATACTCATGGATGAGGACTTCCGTGTTGGCTTTGCTTCCTTCCCATTTTTAAATTACTTGCATATTTCACAAAAATTGCAGTAAAATAAATAGGAAATATTTATAGTGTGGATGCTAATCTCACGAAGCTACATAGAACGCTCCTTAAGGTCTAGGCGATGATTGACATTGTGGAGCATAGTTATGCAAGTTTTCCTGCCAGCATAATCAAAAAACTGTGGGATGTTTGGCTTGAAGAAGCCATCATACCTTGTTATGATGTGGATGGCCTCTTTGAAGATCTCTTGCTGGAATTAGATCGAAGAGAAGGCGATAAATGGATGGTACGTGACAAACTGCTTCCTAATTTTATGATAGACGTACCAAATGTAATAGACACACATGTGGAAAACTTAAAGAAACATTGCTAATAATAGGATAAATGAGGTAATTAGAATATTCTTTCTAGAGTCTGTCAATAATAGGATAAAAGATTATCCTAAAAATAACTTTTAAAAAAAAAAACTAATATCTTTAGTATTTGTCTTGCTTTTGTGTTTGAGAGACAATGTGCTTTTTGCCCGTTAAAGCTTTAATCATTGTAGCTTCTCACTTTGGGGTCGTTTGGTACGAACAAAAGTAATGCAGGGATTAGCAGGGATTAGTAATGCAGGGATTGTAGTGCAGGGATTGTAGTGCTGGGATTATTTTTTATCAAGTGTTTGGTTCATTACATTAAAAATTAATTATGCAGTGTATAATCTAAATTTGTGTTTGGTTTATAACTATATAAAATATTCTTTACAATTATACCCTTGATTTAGTAATTTTAAGTCTTATCCATGTATAGCTAATCCATGGATTAGTAATCCCTTACTTTCCTTGGTATTAGTTAATCCCTCATATGAGGTATAACTAATCCATGTATTAGGTAGGAGTAAATTGAATTGACCAACCAAATATGGTATTGGACGGATTAAATTTTTATACGGGGATTATTTTACTTAATACGGCCTACCAAACGACCCCTTAAAGCACATGGAGCCTAAGCGCTTAACAAGGCTGCCATTGTCATAGAACTGTAAGCCAACCTTGAGTGGGAGAATTATCCCTTAGGCATTGAGTTTTATGTGAAAATTGTGTGATTGAAAGACATGTACGCGAGGTGATAAGTACGTACTTGATTTATATGTGCAAATTATATCGGTTTGTAGACACTCTTATGTATTAAATTGAAAAATTATTGGAACTTATTAAATCCTTTATTTGTCATGCCTCGTTCCTTGCTTGCCGAGATTGTTTTTATATGATAATTTGGTGTGATTGCCACTTTGATTTTTATGTGAAATATCGTGGTTGGTTGGGTTGGCATTTCTTGAAAATAATTTCATTATGAATTCCTTATCTGCAAATAATTAATTAAATAAGTTTAAAATAAGGCATTAATGTATATTTATCAAAAATTTAGATTAAATAAGGCATTGTGCTATGCTGAGTTACTTTTCCATCTCTGTTGTTATTTTTGAGGTTTTATATACGTTGTGTGGAGCCTTGGGCTATTTGCTGTGAAGTTTATTGATTTTGTTATATCTTTGGATTTGGTTGTGACCATTGGGCAATTTGTAATATGAATTGATTGTGTTATGTTGTTGTGATAATATTCCGTGTAAATTGTTAGGTGATTTGAGTTATTGTTATGAGGACATAAGAGTGGCATTTCACTGTTGATAATATGCGGACATAAGGGTGGCATATCACTGTTGTATGTTGATAAGTGGGGATCTTGACTACTTATTAGCTCCTTTTAGCTTTCGTTTTAGTCCAAAAGCGTTTAATTGTCTTCCCGAAAATTGATGAAATGTGCTTAATTGCAGGAATATTGGAAGATGAACTCTTGAGGTGAAATCCAATTCAAGAAGGAGTAATCTGAACTCAAGGACAAAAAAGGCACAAAAGCTCAATTGTGCGGACCACAGAATATCATCTGCGGCCGTAAGTTATGAAGGAATTTCCATCGGAGACTGGTGCAAAATGCGGTCCGCACATGAATTGTGCGGCCACAGAAGCTAAGCCAGAAGCAAAGTTCAGAGAAGATGCATTCCAAGTCCCCCAAAAGTGCGGACAGCACAATAATAGTGCGGCCGCAGATACAATTGTGCGGACCGCATAAAAGCAAGGTATGGCCACAGTTACAATTCTACGAACCGCAAAAATATTGCATTCCGGGCGCGGTTCAGAATTATGCGGCCGCAGACTTCCAATCCTGTCAAGCTGAAGAAAAGTGCGGATCGACATGGAATTGTGCGACCGCAGAACCTCCGAAAGGGTATTTTTATCCGAAATTTTCAGCCCTATATAAGTAGACAAATTTCACATTTTTAGGTTAACTTTTGACATTAGCTGTTACAGTAGTCGTCTCCTTTTACTCTTTTTAGTAGTTTTTCATATTTTGAGCTATTTTAACTTAGATTTTATCATTTTAATTAGCAATATGAGTTAATTATCATTTCATCTTTTATTTCTTCCATTTCAAGCATGAGTAGCTAGATTTTCACTAGGGTTGTGACCCAACCCTAGTGTGTAAACTTAATAGTTGTTTAATTTAATACTTCTTTAGCCTTCTTTATCTCTTGTTAGCAATATGAGTTTAATTTTCATTTCTTCTTTTATTGCTTGTTTATGGTTGGATGTTTATTATTTAGCCTAGTTCTTGCTTTTATTTGTGGAATTAATGGTTGCAACCATTAGTTGATGCCTATTTGATTTGGTCTCTACTTGAGAAAGAGATACCTAGTCTAGGAAAATTGGCTAACAAGAAATTGTGTCAATCGAGTGATTGATAAGCCCAATTAAAGGGTTGAACCTAGAGATTGTAATAACCCGACTTGGGCTTTTACCAACCGTTTTGTTCAATACCCATTTGGACTTGAGAAAGCCATATTGCGCAAAATTATTCTCTGACCGAGAGGTATTGAGTGGGTAATTGAGTGTTGATAGTTATAATGAAACCCGATCAATAAAACAAGTTTTAAAGTTTATATCCCATTAGGAAACACCTAGGTGAAGGTCAAAGCCCTAGGCTTTTTACAATATTTGAAAAACAACAAAAATAATCTCCTAGTTTTATTTCTTAATTTGCAATCGTAGTTTAAATTAGACTTCAAAACAACCCAAATTTGCGGAAGTGCAAATTTAGATATTCAAATTCACACGCTACGATATATACTACTAACTCCCATCTATAGCTCCCTGCGGAATTCGACCCCAACTCTTGTTGGATACTATCATTGCATTGATCGTTTTCATAACCTCGAATTGAGGTGTGAAATTAGACGAGATCATATGTGTGTTGGGGTATTGTCTGAAAGAGAGATAAGGGAAGCTATTATAAGGAGAGATAAGGGTGGCTACATGAGAGATAATAGTAGCTATAGGAGCGATAAGGGTGGCTATTGATATTGTCAGGGCGGAGGGATAAGGGTGGCTATTATTATGGAGTGATACGGGTGGCTATAGGAGGGATAAGGGTGGCTATTGTCAGGGATGATACATGATGATGTGGGATTATTGTGTTGGTGATTTTTATGTGATGTTGTGATTTTTCTTGTGTTTATTTTTATCTTTTGTGCAATTTGTCTTGTTGTTTCGGTAAACTTGATAATAGTCTGATTCATGTTGAAATTGTGAGCCTGTGGCTGTTACTAGACGGTTTATATTATTGGCACGTGAACTGTCCGTGCAGATGTGGTATGAAATGTGGGCACGAGGTGCCGGGGAAATATGATAATTTTATTATTGGGACGTGAGTTATCTGTGTGGTTATGAAAAAAATATGGGCACGAGGAGCTGGGGAAATATGATGATTTTATTATTGGCATGTGAATTTTCTGTGCGGTTGTGATAGAAATATGCACGAGGTGCCGTGGAAATATGAAAGTGGGCTGAGACCCGAATTTTTATGATTATGAAATGAGGTGTCACATGGTGACTTTTACTTAAAAGTAATTATATTCGAAAGATTTTACTTGAAAGAAATTATATTCGAAAGATTTTATTTGAAAGAATCATATTTGAAAGATATTTATTTGAAAAAATTATATTCGAAAGATATTTAATTGAAAGGATTACATTCTAAAGATTTTTATTTGAAAAACTTATAGATAAAAGATGTATATTTTGAATGACTTGATTAATTGGTTGTACTTGTGTTCATTATTCATTTGAGCCATATTTATGGGGTTCTTGCTGCCTTGCTGTTTATATCACTAGTTGATTATTGTTGCTATCACTGCTATTTTTTTCTATTATTTTTGTATGCTATATTGCACAGGTTATTAGACTAGTGAGTGTCTTGATTGTACCTCGCCACTACTCCACCGAGATTAGTCTTGATACTTACTGGGTACTGACTGTGGGGTACTCATACTACACTTGTGCACAATTTTGTGCAGAGCCAGGTATAGGAGATATCGGGCTCGGAAAGAGTTAGACTGTGATCGCATAGATTCAAGGTAGAGCTGTTTAGTCGTCGCAGTCCCTTGGAGTCTTTCCATTTTTATTGTACTGCTATCTCTCATTCGAACAATATTGTATATTCGATCCTTAGGATCATTGTGTGTATTCAGTTAGAGTTCGTCACTCTGTATTACCAGTCTTGAGAGATTGATATAATTATTTTCGCTGTTGGTTTCGATACTTGTATTAAATTATATATTTTAAAAAAGAAATGGCTCGAAATATAATTGTAATCGGCTTATCTAGTCTTAAAGACTAAATGCCATCACGAAGCCTGTAATGAGATTTTGGGTCATGACACTTCTCCTCTAGTTTAAGGAGAATCATTTCAATGACATTTTGAGCTATTTTCTGGATAAAACTTAACCTGACATCAGATTTAGACAATGCTGCAGGATTCTTTCTAGATGCTGAAAGTCATAGGCATAACCTGTTAAATTTGGACTCCATTCAGGTATTTGAATTATAGTCCTACTGCACAGTTTATGGCAATATTCATGTATAATATAATACTAATTTTTGGCTATGCTAATCATTTTTAAAATGATATAAATAATACTAGAATATGTATTTATGAATTCCACCAAAATTTAAGTAAAAAATTGAATTTCAATAGATGAATCATTATTTTATGTTACACATGTATCCTGAATAATTTAGTACCTACACCACATAAGATTATTAAAACAGGTTTTGAATAATAAGAGATAAACTAAAGAATATAAATAACATGTTTTGAATAACCATTTTATACTTGTGCTAAGCATGATGTTAGCGTTAATTCATTAGTATGCAATGATTGGGATTAGCAACTTTGGAGATGTCATGAAAATAAAGTAGTAACACCATTCATTCATTTGTATTTTCGGAAACACTACCCTAATTAATCTGCTTACCATGGTGTGTGAAGCAATGTCAATTATCTACTTCTATCAAGTAAAGGAAAAAGAGAAAGGAAGTAACAAATATACAATTATCTATCAGTTTTATCTTTTTGAAGGGAATTTTCCCATTTTATATCACAAAGAAAGAAAGGATATTTATCCTCCCCAAACACAACATATCTTTAACAGGAAAATGACAAAATGAGCATGAAAAAATAAAAAGTGATAATATGGATACCACAAAATATGTAGTCACACTATAACAAGACAAAAAATCCCATAATTAAAATAGCAGAACCTGCGAAGCTTCACTCTAGTACAGATCGAAAACTCATAGGTAATTCTTACATTATATCAACAAATTGTTAATAATGGACAATCCCATATAAAGATAAACAATAACTACATCACTGGATTGTAAATCGAAGATGGGTAACTGATGTCATGACTTTTAATATATGTTTATTTAGAGCATTTAGATAAGAGGAAAAACTGCTAAAACTTGAGAAAATAGATCAATAGAATTAGAGGTTATGATGGCCAATCACCTACGAAGGATGTAATTCAAGTTTTACACGTGTGTTGTATTTCATGCCAATCAGTGTAATTTTTTTTAAAAAAGAAATACGAAGATACTATTAAAATATATGTGAGGTATAAACATTATTTAAAGAAAGATTTGTAGTATATTCTAAAAGCAATTGTATTAGTTATAAAATAAAAATAGAAGTGTAAGAAAAAGTAAGTTTCATGCACATCTCATGAATATTTTTCTTATACGTATCTTTCACATAAATAATAATTTCTGTTTCACCGTTCTAATACTCTCAAATAATCTGCATATCGAAATCAGATGCATCCACAATTTGTTCAAAATCATGCACCAATATTACCATTTACCGACATTATCTTCCAAAATTGCAGCAACGTACTACATCAAAAGTCATCATCTTGAACTTGAGATTCAATGTTTACAGTTTTTACACGTTTTTCCCCATCTCTAGTGAATGCTTATGCTGCACACAAAGAGCAAACTCCTTCCGGAAAAAATGCAAAAAGAAATCTTGTAGCCTCCATTTGTAGGGCCAAGAATTTGCAGAATACCTACTGGGATTGAGACAAGTTTTTTATGTGTCAATTTTTTTTTTTTTTTTTTTTGCCTTTTGTTCCGACTACTCTCTCAATCATCTAATCGTCTGGTTTCACACAGAAAATGAAAAGTCAGAATTATTTTGAACAAAAAGGTTAAAAAATATAATGCTCAAGCTAACATGAGAACTCACAAATAAGATCCAAGAAATAAATTTTTGTTTTCTTCTAGATGAACTCATAATTGCAGATATGATCATACAGAAGCAATATTGATATAGTCAGCAAGGTTAAGCTGCAAAATGAATTAACACACTAATTATCACAAAGAATATAGAAAGAAAAAGAAGAGAAAACCACAGAACATACAGAAAACAAAAAACACATATAAAATTGCATGATAAAGAATAAGGATATCACTATCAGATAGTGTTTGGGTTTCTGGTTCGGAATCATAAGCAATGACTTGCTATTCCTCATCACATTTTAAGAATTTTGACATAGCCCGAACATTCATGGCATATTGATGTCCAGTAATTTATTGCTTTTGACTGTTATGAAATAGTACATACATCAATCTTAACCTTTCATATTTCCAATTGGAATATGAACAAAATAAAGACTCCATGAATTTACTCTAGAAATACAAAGAGCACCGAAGTTCCCAAAAAATATGAAGTACATTAAATTGATATATTCAAGAGACATTGTGGTGGCTAATTCATTGCACAATATGTAAATATGGTTGAGTACTATTTATAATTTAAATGTATATTTACTTTCTTGCACTAAAATATTATAGAAGTAATGAGTGATTGTAGGGTAAGAAAATCATTCAAACTTTTAATGGGCGATTTAGTAATGCAACTTTGAACATAGGGGGTTTCCCACTTTTAGTATATATGAGTATATTAATATTAGTATTTAGTATTAGTATAGTATTTAGAATAATATTTAGTATAGTATTATTATTTAGTATTTAGTATATTTTGTATTAGTATTTAATATCGTATTTAGTATTAGTATTAGTATTAGTATTAGTATTTAGTATTAGTATTTAGTACTAGTCTTTGGGCACGCGCGTTGTGCGTGTACCCATATCAATGAATATGAAAAATTAAAAAATATTATATCAATATTATCAAAAAAAAAAATTTTGGCTGACGAAAATTAAAGAAAGAAGTATAAGTTCTTGATATCTTATGGTGATCTGGATATATTTATTAGATTGTTCAAAAAGTCAAAACACCTTCAGGATGGCATATATACTTCGAGTAAAAACTAAAGAAATCATATCGGAAAAATATTTATCTAAACACAAAAGAAAAAAGTGTTTAGTCTCGTAGATTCTCTGACTTTTATAGTAGACGTCAATTAACTCTCATCGGCACAAACGCCTCCTCTAACTTGTTGCAACACTAATGATTGTCCAAAGGCACCACCATATCTAAGAACTTATTAAATATGTCATTCATATCGGCAAGTGATTTGTTAGGCTCATGAGGTAACCCGAAAAATTGTAAAGTTAGTTTGCCGTATTATCACTGACGAAAATAATGGCAGGCTTTGTCTTCCTTATAATACAATGAGCGCTAGCCAGTAAATATTACTACTATATTTTAATTTGTTTATAGAATAATATATCTATCAAATATCATTAATAGTATTTTTATTTGGAATGTTCACAAAGTAAAGATTCTTTGAATTTAATTGAGAATATAAAAGTCACTAAATATTTTTAATAGACCTGATACATTAAGTAGTTATCCAATTAAGACTAATGTGCAAGACTATGAAAATATTTTTAATAGAAAGAGTTGAAAGGTGCAATGAGTTTGCTCCAACAACAGATGATACTTTTGCACTCCGGGTCGTTAGTATGATTTTACTACCCACAGAACCAACCTTAAAAGGTGCACACAAGTTGTCTCAATCTGCATAATCTTCACTCCAAAAATCATCTAATATCAACAAAAACTTTTTGTGGCGGAGTTGATCTTGAAGTTTGGACTATATCAATTCTAATTCCATCAGTTTGCATTTTTTTTTGTTGGAGGCAGACTCAAGTATTGACTTTGTAATTTTAATAAGGTCAAATTCTACGGATACAGAAACCCATATCCTCCACTTAAAAATTCCACCCACTTTTTGGTCATTGAAAAGCACTTGAGCAAGTGCTGTTTTGTCTATGTCACACATACCTATATGACAGATATATCATCTGAAGACAACATTTCTAGTGTTTTCCTCCTTTGGTCCTCTCTCCCAATTAGGAGTGATTCATCTAGTGCTGAACTTAAAAGAGCATAGAATTTTTCCTTCCAATCAATTTCGGCATTTCTAGTTTAACCCATTCAATCTTGAAAACGTTGTTAGCAATGTTTTCTAAGTTTTTTACATGTGCGTCTATTGCATTTGGTACGTCTATCATGTAACTAGAAAGCAGTTTGTCATGTACCACCCGTTTATCATCTTCTCTTAGATCTAATTTCAGCAAGAGATCTTCAAAGAGGTCATCCCCATCATAGCAAAGTATGATGGCTTTTTCAAGCCAAACATCCCACGATTTCTTGATTATGCTGGCAGGGAAACTTGCATAACTATGCTCCACAGTGTCAATCATCGTCTGGACCTTGAAGACGGTACTGTGTAGCTTCCTAAGATTAGCATCCACACCCCAAAATTTTCCTATTTCTTTTACTGCAAGTTTTGCGAAATCTACAAGTAAATTTAAAAATGAGAAAAAGCAAAGCCAGTACGAAAGTCTTCATCCATGAGTATCTCTTGGTTGTTGAAATTTGACGGTACGGGTTCTTATTGTTCTATGAGAATGGCAGCCTTGGTTCTTCCCCGCTTAGAGTTCAGTGACAATGGCAACCATTGGTTTTTTACCTTTTTTAAATTAGGCCGATATTCCAAAATAACCTTCTTGCTTGAATTGACCTCCAAACAGTTGAAATCTATCCAAATTAATTGTATAACTTCATTAAAATTCATCGAAAATAATTCCGGATAATATAACGTTGACTTAAAATTTCACTTTAAAAAGTCAATCGAAAGTCAACACGGGGCCCGCCTCTCGAGACCCGACAGAATTTTTACGAAATACGAACATCCATTTCTATACGAGTTCAACCATACCAATTTTATCAAATTTCGATAACAACTCGACCTCCAAATCTTAAATTTTCGTGTTTGGAAAGATTTTGCAAAAATCCCAATTTTTTCCATTTAAATACGAATTAATTGATGAATATAACCATGGATTTATGAAATATAATCACTTTCGGATATAGGACACTTACCCAAGTTGAAGTCTTGAAGAAATCCTCAAAATCGCCCAAGAATCGTGCTTCAAAAATCCAGAACGAAATGAAGGAAATGACCATTTTTGGTCCTTAAGTTTCTGCCCAATAAAAATACTAATCTGGTCGCTGAAAGTCCAATTCCCGTCACTAAAAGTGCCATTATCTGGTCGCTAAAGGTGTCCACCAAAACTTTTTACACCAGCAATTTATTTTTCAATAAAAAGGCTCTAACTCCAGCATACGAACTCGGAATTCAACGATTCTTGTTTCTCTGAGTCACAAATAATAATACGAACCTAGCCGTTTAATCGAAAATCAATTCAGAGCTTATTTGCTTAATGCGATACTAACTTTGCTCGTTAAACAATTAACTCATGTTTCGCGCTAAAAACCCAATCGCGACTTGATGAAATTAGACCAAACATTCCAGATCATTCCTATAATTCATTATCAAACTCCCGGAAGTCTCGAAATCGAATTTTGATCTCTAGAACTAAAAATGGACATTTGGATCTTTACATGCTTATGCTCAAAACAATGACAAAACACCAAACACGTTAAAAACCTATCAAAAACTCATCCGAGCCCCAGAGGACCCCAACCAAGTATACTAACAAGTCCCAAAATACAATGCGAACTTCGTCGAGGTTTCAAAACACGTCAAACAATGTCGAAATTACGAATCGCGCCTCAAATCGAATTATGAGGTTTCAAATCTTCCAACTTCTATAATTTGCGCCGAAACGTATCACATCAATCCGGATTGACTTTCCACACGAGTCATAAATGATATGATGGACCTTTTCTAATTTCTGGAATCGAATTTCGATCCCGATATCAATAAAGTCAACTCCCGATCAAACTTTCTAAAAATCTTCTATTTTTCAACTTTCGCCAAAATGTATCGAATTGACCTGCGGACTTGCAAATCCAATTCCGGACATACGGCTAAGTCCGAAATCACCATACGAAATTATTGGAATCATCAAAATTCCATTCCGGAGTTGTTTGCTCAAAAATCAGAATTCCGGTCAATTCTTTTCATTTAAGCTTCAAAAGTAAGAATTGCTCTTTTATTTTAATTCCGAATCTTCCGAAAACCAAACTCGACCGCACACGTACGTTATAACACATATTACGAAGCTGCTCGGTGCCTTAAACCGTTGAACGGGACGCTAATTCACAAAATGACAAGTCGGGTCGTTACATTCTCCCCCTCTTAAAACATACGTTCGTCCTCGAACGTGCCAAGAATTATTCTGAGGACATTAAATTACTAAGTGTATCATTATACACATACTCGCAGATGATCCAACGTCACCGCAAATTTAACTTGGATCCAAAAACACCATCTCAGTTGATATTATTTCTTTTATCCATATTTATAAACTTTAAGGCCAAATTTCTCACACCCCAATTAATTTAAAAAGGTCCGTTTTTTTTATATCAGCACACCGTGTTAGTCTCAACCGGCTGTTGCAACTCGTGCCTACGCACACATCATATGTATGCCCATAACCATGTCTCTGGTCATAATAGTTGTTCATAATTAATTCCAGCATCGTCAATTATCCTCATATTAGCCAAAACCTCGTTGCAAATTTTCACAACACTGACAGCGAATCGCAAGGCATGAGGACCTCATAATTATTTACCCGAATTAACGAGTCATATTTAACGCCACATGGGCACACATCTCGTAGGCTAAAATATGGCTAAATATACACAGAAAAATACATACAAGAGTTATCAAATAAGCCTAACAGGCACGACTCGCTATTAGTACTATAGTACAAATTTAATTTCACAAAAGGAGAGCTTAAACACATAAATTTAACTACAAGGCTCTCATCCTCAACTCTAAATCACAAGTATCATGCACATTGTGCCAACTCAAATTTTCCATTTCTTTTTCTTCTTGTCATAAATTCCGATAAATAATTTCACAACACATAATGAACCCTCATACCGGTAGGGCATATAATTCACAAATTTTTAATCAAACTATCTTGAATTTATATCAAAACCCACTATAGTGAGTAATAGAAAGTCACTTTTGGACTCATATCCCTCAATAGTGTACAAAGCAAAATGATAGACATAGGCTAACATCATCAAATCTCCCAACAAGGATAAATATAAGAGTAGAGTACAAATTTACAAATCCACCATATAAGGAGCATGAAAGGAGCTCTCACCTCGATAATCGGAATCGAATCAAAATAATAATAGTGCTCCTTTATTATGAATTAAGTCATACCTGAAACGACACCATCTGTGTAACGGCCCCAGCCAATTCATAGCAATTATATCTACGTGCCGGGCCTCCCCCTCTTGGGGCCGCTCTACCCGTCTGTCCTCCACACCTAACTGGCTGTGCACGTGGAGTATTAACTGGAATAAAGCCTGTAGCTTGAGTGTTCTGATGAAATTCGCCTCTCCCAAGTCTGGGACAATCTCTCATGATTTGCCTGGTATCACCACACTCATAACAACCCCTCTGCGAGCGCGGCTGCTCATACTGAGACTGTGCCGGATAACTGGAATAACCACTGTAAGAACCCCATGTCAGTAGTGCACTAAAAGTACTAACTGGAGCACTACGAGTATTCTGAATTGCGGACTGGGCTGACCGACTACCCGAGCCTCCGCCATGATGAGTCATAGCTACAAAGTAGAATCCACTGAATCCTCTAGAGTTCCGAGACCTTTTGGCCTCCTTAGACTCCTTTTCCTCACTTCGAACACGTTCTAACATCCTGGCAATCTCTACAAGTTGCTGAAATGGAATGTCAGTCTACAACTCTCGAGCCATACAGATTTTAAAATCATAATCGAGCCCTTCAGTGAATCTGCAGACTCGCTCTCTAACTGTAGGAACCAAGATAAGTGCATGGCGGGCTAACTCACTGAACCTGATAGCATATTCTGACACCGTCATGGTGCTATAACGCAACTGTTCAAACTCTGTACGCCACGCATCCCGGAGAGTCTGGGGGAAAAAACTCTTTCAAAAACATCTTCAAAAATTGAGCCCAAGTTGGTGGCATTGCATCGGCTGGTCTACCTTCTTCATAAACTTTCCACCACTGATACACTGCTCCTGACAGCAGAAATGTAGTAAAGGCAACTCTACTTACTTCCACAATACCCATTGGTGCGAAGAACACGGAGACACTTTTCTAGAAATCCCTGGGCATCCTCTGTAGCCGTGCCACTGAAAGTAGGTGGGATATACCTCTTAACCTCTCAAGTCTCTTTTGTTCCTCTTCTGATGCCTCTGGCCTAAACTTAGGCTGAACCGGAATAACAGGTTGTACCGGCACCACACCCAGAACCTGACCAATGTGAACCTGTTGCTCTGGAGTACGGGCAGTAGGACTTTGAGCTCTTCCCCCTATCTGTGAAATATTTGGTGAAATGAAAATCAATCCCGCCTGAGTTAATATACCAAAAATATTAAGGAACTATGCTAAAGTCTCCTGAAGTTCGAGGGTAACAACAGGTGTCTCTGGTGCCTGTGCCCTAACTGGAGCTACTGGTGGCTCCTCAACTGTTGCTCTGACAGGTGCTCTAGCTGCGACATCTGCCCTTCCTCGGCCTCTACCTCGTGGCCCTAGCGGCATGTGCAGGTGTGTGCTCAGCTGACCCGATAGCACGCGTTCTCACCATCTGTGAGAGAATAGAGATACAAAAGCTCAAATTCCAAATAAACAAATTTCGCACTACATGAATGAAAGAAGTGGAAATTTCCTAACAGTTCTGTAGCCTCTAAAAGATAAGAACAAACGTCTCCGTACCGATCCGCAAGACTCTACTAACCCAATTATATTTCAAGCCATTTTTTTTGAACATATAATTTAATACAAGTGTCGAAACCAACAATGGAAATAATTATATCAACCTCCCCAGACTGGTAATACAGAGTCACGAAACTCTAACTGAATACATGCAATGATCCTAAGGATCGAATATACAATACTGTTAGAATAAGAGATGATAGTAGAATAAAAATGGAAAGACTCCAAGGGACTGCGACAACCAAGCAGCTCTAACTTGAATACTTGCGATCATAGTCTAACTCTGTCCGAGTCCGATATCTTTAATACCTGGCTCTGCAAAAAAATGTACAGAAATGTAGTATGAGTACATCACAGTCGGTACCCCGTAAGTATCAAGATTAATCTCAGTAGAGTAGTGACGAGGTACAGTCAAGACACTCACTAGTCTAATAACCTGTTCATTATAGCATACGAAAATAATAAAAAACAAATAGCAGCCATAGCAACAATAGTCAACAAGTGATATAAACAGCAAGGTAACAAGAACACCATAAATATTGCTCAAACGAATAAATGAACACAAGTACAACTAATTAATCAAGTCCTTCAAAATATACATCTTTTATCTATAAGTTTTTCAAATAAAAACTTTTAAAATGTAATCCTTTAAATTAAATATATCTCGAATATACTTCCTTCAAATAAATATCTTATGGATATAATTCTTTTAAATAAATATCTTTCAGATACAATTCTTTTAAATAAATATCTTTCGAATATAATTCTTTCCAATAAAATCTTTCGAATATAATTCCTTTCAAGTAAATCTTTCGAATATAATTCCTTTCAAGTAAAAGTCACCATGTGACACCTCATTTTATAATCATAAAAATTACGTGTCTCAACCCACTTCAATATTTCCACGGCACCTCGTGCCCATATTTCTATCACAACCGCACGGACAACTCACATGCCAATATTAAAATTATCATATATCCCCGGCACCTCGTGCCCATATTTCTTTCATAACCGCACAGACAACTCACGTGCCAATAATAAAATCATCATATTTTTCCGGCACCACGTGCCCATATTTCATACCGCATCTGCATGGACAGTTCACGTGCCAATAATATAAATCGCCTGGCAATAGCCACAGGCTCATAATTTCAACATGAATGAGACTATTAATTGTATGATTGAAAGCCTCAATGCCTAAGGGGTAATTCCCCCAGTCAAGGTTAGGCGAGAAACTTACCTCTTTGAAGTTAGGCCGATATTCCAAAATAGCCTTCTTGCTTGAATTGACCTCCGGACAGCCCAAATCTATCCAAATTAATTGTATAACTTAATTAAAATTCATCGGAAACAATTCCAGATATTATAACGTTGATCAAAATTTCACATTAAAAAGTCAAACGAAAGTCAACACAGGGCTTACCTCTCGGGACCCGACAGAATTTTTACAAAATCCGAACACCCATTCCGACACGAGTTCAACCATACCAATTTTATCAAATTCCGATAACAACTCGACCTCCAAATCTTAAATTTTCGTGTTTGGAAAGATTTTGCAAAAATCCCAATTTCTTCCATTTAAATACAAATTAAATGATGAATATAACCATGAATTTATGAAATATAATCACTTTCGGATATAGGACGCTTACCCAAGTTGAAATCTTGAAGAAATCCTCAAAATCGCCCAAGAACCGTGCTCTAAAAATCCAAAACGAAATGAAGGAAATGACCATTTTTGGTCCTTAAGTTTCTGCCCAATAAAAATAGGGATCTTTACACAAATAGCCGACCATATTTACTGTTTACCTTTTCTAGCCATATACATAAATTATACAGTGTTTACACCTAATTATACACATATAATACATAAATTATACCTACACTGGCTATTATTAGTAAGTAGTTGTGTGGGCTGCTATTTAGGTTAATTCTTCATAAAAATACTAATCTGGTCACTAAAAGTCCAATTTCCGTCGCTAAAAGTGTCAAATCTGGTCGCTAAAGGTGAGCACCAGAACTGTTTACACCAGCAATTTATTTTTCACTAAAAAGGCTCTAACTCCACCATACGAATTCGGAATTCGACGATTCTTGTTCTTATGAGTCACAAATAATAATACGAACCTAGTTGTTCAATCAAAACTCAATTTAGAGCTCATTTGCTCAATGGGATACAAACTTCGCTCGTTAAACAATTAACTCATGTTTCGCGCTAAAAACCCAATTGCGACTTGATGAAATTAGACCAAACATTCCAGAACATTCTTATAATTCATTATCAAACTCTTGGAAGTCTCAAAATCGAATTTTGATCTCTAGAACTAAAAATGGACCTTTGGATCATTATATGTTTGTGCTCAAAACAATAACAACATACCAAACACGTTAAAAACCCATCCAAAACACATCCGAGCCCCATGGGACCGCAACCAAGTATACTAACAAGTCCCAAAATATAATACTAACTTAATCGAGGCTCCAAACCACGTCAAACAACGTCGAAATTACGAACCGCGCCTCGAATCGAATTATGAGTTTTCAAATCTTCCAACTTCTATAATTTGCGTCGAAACGTATCAAATCAATCTGGAATGACTTCAAATTTTGCACACGAGTAATAAATGACATAATGGACCTGTTCCAATTTTCGAAATCGAATTTCGACCGCGATATCAATAAAGTCAACTCCTGGTCAAACTCTCTAAAAGTCTTCCATTTTTCAACTTTCGCCAAAATGCGTCGAACTGACCTACGAACTTCCAAATTCAATTCCGGACATACGACTAAGTCAGAAATCACCATACCAAGCTATTGAAATCATCAAAATTCCATTTCATAGTCGTTTGCTCAAAAATCAAAACTCCGGTCAACTCTTTACATTTAAGCTTCAAAAGTAAGAATTGTTCTTTCATTTTAATTCTGAATCTTCCGAAAACCAAACTCGACCGCACACGTACGTTATAATACATATTAGAAGTTGCTTGGTGCCTTAAACCGTTAAACAGAACGTCAATTTATAAAACGACAAGTCAAGTCGTTACAAGGAGCAGATATAACTAATAGCAGATAATTTACATACTTCCATTGCATGATTAGTGAAATGATCAAACCAATGAGTGAATGAGAAAATTCTATGACTCCTAAATCAATATTAAAGGGTAAGAAGCCACTTGTCTACATTTGGGAAAAAGTATTGCTTCTTATTCTTCTTATACATCATTCTTACACAACGATAATTTATTAGGAGTATATAATATTGTGAATGATCTCTGTTTCTATTTGGTTCATAGTCAACTAGCTATGGAGACCACCACAGATTTGACCAAATTGATTCCTAATCTCCCTGAATTTGTTCTTAAGACTATTGGAAGCATTAGACCTAAATCCTAGTCAATAAGGTTTCATATATCCTTTATCTTCTTCCTGCCTTCCCAAGGGAATTCAACAAAAAAAATGGGAATTGAAATGCAGGTTGTTGGAGCCACTATCACAAGAATTTTGCATCAGATAGATAGCCAAAGTGACAGAGTGCTCTCTCGAACATATCAGCGCTATAGGTGTTAATACCACTTTACTCAACACAATATCAGTTTGATATGAATGACCTAAGAGTTTGGTGGCATTATTCAGTAAGTTTAATTGCTTTTCTCCCAATAGATTTACTAGCAGGTCCGAAAAGCAATACCGTGACATGCTTCCAAAATAGAGCTGATGCAAAACTTGACAAAGCTAAAATGTGGGAAGTACAATTAGCCCTACCAGAATACATGATACATGAACAATGCTGCAGCTACAATCATAAAAGAAAAAGAATAAGTAGAAAAGAAACAGAACGATCACGCTATACGTTGCACAAAGATAAGTTTACTCACATATGTATCCACTTTGAAATTTACATTTGATATATTAGATCCATTTCGTAGGTATGACTTAATACTAATCTATATCTCTTATCTGAATATGCTTTGTCAATGTAATTGATGGATTGGAGTTGTCAATCAATGGCAGATCCCCGTATAGGAGAGTGGGTACTGAAGCACCCATTAGATGGTTATGAGTTCATATGTTATATTGATTATTTAATACTATATGATATAAGTTGTTCATTAAGCACCCATGACATTGAATAGACTTCTAGTGCATTGGCTTAAGAGGATTGACAGATGAATGCTAAAACAGCTCCAAATGGAATAGCTAGTAATAATCTTTCCATTTGGAACTTTTGATTTATTTGTTTATATGCATTTATTAACTGAAATTCAATTATTCGCAAGATTTATGACAACCCTTTCTTTAGACTTCTTTAGAAGTCTGGTTCTTCTCTCATTTCACATGTTGCTGCTCACAGTTGAGGCAGACTCACACGAAGAGTGGTGATAGTATTTGAATTTAATGGATTCAACTTTTAAGATTTTCAGTATTGAACTTGTTATACTCTTAAAATTATGAATTCTGATATAATATTTGTTGAGATTTTAATAAATATTTAATATATATCGATACTTTGTATCAAAAGTTATGGTTTCAGATGAACACGTAGCTGGTAAACTACATCCTCCCCTAATTATCAGAGCATCCATTGACATGAAATTTTGGATCCGCCAGTGTCGTCAATATGCACAGGGTTTAGTACCAGTAGGTTGTTTCTTGCACTCACGGCGACAATGTCAGAACCAAGAAAAACAGCATAACCATAGTAGAGCAACAGGTATCGGGTTGATATGCCAGTAAGCGTACAAATATGCAACTACGGACAGGTTAGGAGAGGGACGACGAGATAGACCAAGAGACAAGGAGCCACTTATAGCCTGATTGCATGAAAACAAGGGTCCCAGTTGTGCACAGATAAGCTCAAGTCCCATAGCAAACACAATGCCAGGATGGGCAAACTGGAGATATCACTCGACCTATGATACTAGATATATCATACAAACATGAGGGCGAAAATATATAGTTCTCATATCTTAGCTAGAGTCTCTCTTAGTTCTGATGATGAGTAGGCATTTCGTACCATTGATTCTGCTTTAGAAAGGCGCTAGTCAACTTCCCCGATTTACTGAAATAAGATTTCATGAACCCACCACACCTGATGATAAAATCCATCCCTGTGGAAGAAAAGAAATTTTTCATAAAAGAAACCATCAAACTGAAATCTAGTAAGCTAAGATATTACAAGTAACTGGAACAAAGAAGGTAAATCTATAACAAGCTACGAAGAACAAGAAAAAATCGCAGCGCGGTGCATAAAGCATCCCGCATTCACGCAGCCTACCCTGAAAATCAAGCATCAGTGGCTGATTCCATGGCTTGAATCTATGACCTATAGGTCACACGAAGACAACTTGACCGTTGCTCCAAGACTTCCTACGGTAAGCAAAATCAAATTATTTTTTTTATAATGCAAACAAAATCAAATGAATAAGAGTAAGACAAAAAATATAGTGAGAACATGCTTAACAAAATAAATACTGTACAACATAGGAAGACAATAACAAATTCTTTGAAGTCAGAAACTCAACCACCTCATTCGATCAATTAGTTTGACGGGAAAGAGATAACTCAAGAAACAGTGATCTTGAAAAGAAATTGTTAACATCGCCCATATATGCGCAGATTTTCTACCCTGTGCTCTACAGCTCTAGCCCAAAAAAGGGTCTTTTTATCAACTTATTCAAAGCACTATGAAGCTCAGCCCAAAAGTACATTACGTATAAGTAATGCTGTGGCCCACGGTGGGCTTGGCCCGGGACCGGCCCAGGCCCGCGGTCCTGGTGAGCCTAACGGTCCTGGTGGTCCGGTCCCTACCGGGCCTGGGCTTGAAACGGGGTAGGCCCGTCACGGGCCGAGTAAGGAAAAAGGCCCGGCAGGCCCGGGATCGCCAGGCGGACCTGGGCCGGGCCCGGCGGGCCCAGCGTGCCTGGGCAGGGCCCAACGGTAATATTTTAATTTTTTTTTTTTTTTTTTTAAAATAGCCCAACGGTCAGATTAAAAATCTAGCCGTTGGAGCTTCAATTTGACCGTTTGGGGTTCAGAAAATAGCCATTTTGGCCCCCAAACTTTCATTTAACCCCAAACTTTTTATAAATACACTTTTTACCTATTCCCACCTATAAATACCCCCTCCCCCCCCATTCTTTCATTTTTAACTCACAAATTCTCTCAATATCTCTCAATCTCTCTCTAATTATTTCCATAAGTGCTCATATTATTATTTCAATTTCGTGAAAAATTGTGTAAGTTGGTGAATTGAAGGATTAAAGTCTTCAAGTCTTCAACAATATTCAATTTTCAAGAAGTTGTTCGTCAATTCGGTAACCTCGTTCCAACTCTTTAATTTTTAATATATTGTTGTGTTTGTTTTAATTAGTTTAATTATAATTACTATGGATTTTTCATTGAAAAAAATGTTTGGTGGTAAGGGCAAGGGAAAATCGAAAATTGGTCAATCTAGTAGCCAAGCTACTCCTCCTCCCCCTGCTACCCGTCCTTCTCTACCTAATATTCTTGATAGTGATCACCCTTTAATGCAATTTTCCGATAGTCAATTTTATCACGATATTACACCCGACAATCGATTAGATGAGCAAACGATGAACGCTCTTTATGGTAATAAAACCCAACCCGATTTACATGAATCCCAACCCGATTTAGATGAAACGCAACCCGATTTAGAAGATACACCTACTAGTCCTAATAATAACCCAACTGATGACCCTCCTATACTAACCCCTACATTTGATAAAAGACCTCCTAGACGGGCCGAACCATCTCTTGTTTGGCATTTTTTTACTCAATTAAGAGAAGAAAACAAAGCTAAGTGTAAAAGTTGTGGGTCTTCGTTGGCTCATAAATTTACTGGCAACCGTAGCGGTACGGGTAGTTTAACTAGGCACATAATGAAACACCCTAGAGATAAACAAAGATATTTGCAAATGAAAGCTGCGGAACAGGGGGCGGGCGGAGGTAATCCGGTTCCAACTAGTGTAGGTTCAAACTTAGTCCAACCCGGAATTAACACCGTTACCGGGGGAATTTTATACTACGATCCAAACAAAGATCGTGAAGAACTAGCAAAAATGGTAACAGTTATGTGCTTACCATATAGTTTTCCTTCTAACCCCCATTTTATACAATATATTAGAAAAATTTATAATCCTACATATAAAGGATGGCCTCGTGCTACAGTGAAGGCCGACATTTATAAATATAAGCATGAATACGAACAATATTTGCGATATCTATTTACCCATATAGATTGTCGCATTGCAATTACTACAGACATAGGTAGAAGTGCCAATGACTGTGTCTATTTAACCGTTACCGGTCATTGGATAGACGAGGACTGGATAATGCAAAAACGCATTATCGCATATAGAATAATTAACTCACGCCGCAATGGTAAATTTATAGCTAAAACGGTAACAGACATTTGTAGATATTTTTGCATTACAGATAAAATAATATCTGTTACCATGGATAACGCGTCTAGTAACACCCACGCAATAACCACGCTTACAACTACTCTAAACCCCTCATTTTCTAATATTTTTCATGTTAGGTGCATTTGTCACATTTATCATTTAATTGTCGGGGATAGAATGAGATTGTTAAACGTAGAAATTGAAAAGGTAAAAATGGCTCTTAACTGGCTATTCTACTCAAACCGTAGAAGTAGACTTAGGGAATATTTTAAAAAATGTGATGAATGTGGCCTTAGGGGAAAAAAAGTTCCTAAATCTTGTCCTACTAGATGGAACTACATGTATGAAAGTCTAGTAGTTGCGTATGAATATAGGAACTCAATTACCGCAACCTACAATGCTCGTGTAGGTGATGGTGATTCTGAAGACGACGAGCACCTAAC
>MCJB01029924.1:40322-97792 GCA_002018475.1 Nicotiana obtusifolia | reverse complement strand
AAGGCCCTCAGTGCTTGGACGGAGTTCAGGGGTTCCCAAAGTGAAAATATTGGTGATAGTTCACAACTAAATGAGCTTCAAGTTTATTTGTCGCAGGGACTTGAATCAGAGAATCCCGACGGCTCCTTCGACGTTTTGGAATGGTGGAAGGACAAACAAAAATACTTTCCGGTTCTTTCAAGGATGGCGCGAGATATATTAACCGTTCAAGCTTCAACGGTGGCATCGGAGAGCGCTTTCAGTCAAGCGAGACTTCAAATCGTGATCATAGAGCATCGATGAGGGATAGCTTGGAAAAGGCAGTACTCTTCCGAGATTGGATCCGTTCGGAAAGAAGAAATTTCGGACTTGCAGAATCACAACCGGATGCAGACGAAGCTTATGAAGAAATGCTAGCGGAACTTGCGCAGGATGCGGCTTCGCCCGGAAGCGGTGATGAACAAGCCTCTTTTCCATCACTGCCAACGGACGTTCCTCCGGACCTTGAAGGATTTATTAGATTTGTTAGGGATAATACTTAGACTAATATGTAACTTTCTTAGTTTTTTTTCCTTTTAATGGTGGTATTAGTACCTTTTTGTGTTCATTCCATTGGGGGGAGGAAGACTAAGAAAGATAATTGTTTACTTTATTATGTAACTTGTATTTTGGCACATCTTCCTTAGTTTTTTTTTCCTTTTAATGGTGGTATTAGTACCTTGTTGTGCTCATTCCATTGGGGGAAGGAAGACTAAGAAAGATATTGTTATTTTTTGTTAATGTCATAATAATAAAAATTATAAGACATTCTCTTGAATATTTCTTTACAATTTATTTTGTCTTTTATTGTATATATGGTATATATATATTATATATCTAATGCATATGTTACACATACATACATATATAATATATATATATATATATATATATTATAATACATATAAACTATTATATATACATATATATATATATATACATAATATAATTATAAATATATACATATTATATATATACAATATATACAAGACTTATATTAGACTTATATATATGTATATATATACATTATATACAACACTTATATAAAGCAATATATTTATATAATACATATACATAGTTTATATGTATATATATACAATATATACAACATATATATACAAGGCTTATATAACCAATATATTTATATATGCCTAATTGCAATCTATGTTAGTATATGCATATATAGTTTACAAGAAATTTTCGTTGATTAAAAAAAAAAAATTCGGAACCGTTAGGCCCGTTTGGACCCGCGAGCCGGTCCCAACCCACGAGATCGCCAGGTCCGTGCCCGCCAGGCCCATTAGGCCCAGGCCCGCCGTGGGCCACAGCATTACGTATAAGTAACAAGTCAACAAAAAAAAGAAATTAAAGAAAGACAGATAAACATACGTAAAGTTGTAAGCACCAAATATAGCAAAGAATAGTAAATGGATCAGAGATAATACATGACTTTAAGGTTCGAAGATAGACCTGAGTCAATTAGGTGATAGGTTCTTCTCTGAAGACGAGCCATGTACGTACATAATGAAAACAACTTTAATCGATTTTTTGTTAATTTTCATATATTAAGAAATTCACGTTTAGTATTAATTAACAATGACATTTATCATATTAATCTTAATTTGTTTATGAAAATATAACAAATATTTTTAGATTCTTTATTTCAAAAACAACTTTAAAAAAAAAGTATATTATGAAAGAAAAAAAGTCAAAACATCACTTAAAATGGACGGACAGTTGGAATAGCCCATTTATCTTTTTCCTCTTCGTTCTTGTCGCCAAGTCATCTCGCTCGAGCTTCACGCCATTGGATTTTTTTGACAGGTCAGTTATGCATTCAATCAGGCCAGTTATACATTCAATCGGACGCAGATCCAGCTAACAAATTCTGGTGCACTTGCACCCATCCGGTCTGGAGCTATAAGCTTGATTTTTAATATAATTTTTTGAAAATTTTATTGTGTAGTGTCGTATGAACCTATGGTAAAAAATAGCATAGGGTGTCCAGGTTTCAAACCTTATGGCCACATATTCTATTTTTGTTTGACCTTTTCTTTTCTTCTCTTTCTCGTGCCCTTTCTTTTTATTCTCTTTTCTTTTTAACTTCATCCAATCTGATAAATTCTCTTCATGGTAAATTATAGATTAAGAATTCTGATATTAACTATTGATTATTTCAAGTTGACATATATTTTTATCTTGAACTACTCTAACTTGTTTTTACAATAAATAATTTATGCGACTAAAAGATAAGTTACAGAGTACATAATAAGGCTTGCTTCATAGCTTTTTATTCTAATCAAATTATTTAAGTTTTATACTTAATTTTTTAATACGTAAAATATTTTTTTCGGTAAGCAATTCACATACAAAGAATTAGCCATTCCTCTAAGGCTTTTTGATATCTTCGTGTTTCTTTTTGAAGTAAAACATGCAAATATTTTAATTTTTACAGCATCTTTGTCATTAACATGCTAGATACCTTAATTATTTCTTTGCGTTGACACTGTAAGAACCAAATCAATTTAAGACCATATTATTCGATAATTGTATATAATACTAATGATATAAAATACAAATTTAGATTTATCAAGTATGAGGTTTATTGTCACGATCCAATTTAGGATTGTGCCCGGCGCTTAGGAGGAAGAGCTCCCAAGTAAGTCTCATCGGAAATTTTACAGAAAATCGGACAGAGTTTTCCCTGTTTTTGGACCATCCCAAAAACTTTCCTGTCTCAAATCAACAACCAAACATCCTAATATTATACCAAACAATTGACAACTTGTCAATTAACCAATATAAGTCTCCACCATAACTAAACCACCAACTAACCACTAGAAATACTAATTTACCTCTAACTTTGATAAATGAGAACGATACTCAACATAAGACTATAATAACGAAAGAATACGCATGACACTAAAATAATGACTATGGAGCGACTCTAAGAGTGCAATGAAAAGACCATAACAATAAGTAAAATCTCTGCCCACGCGAACAAGTGCGAGGCTCACCGAGAAATATCAACCTGTGCGCTCTAATTAACGAGATCCTCGCCTGCGTTAATTGCTGTCTCTGTAAAAAAATTAGCGGGGAATGAGTCGCTAGCTCAGAGAGTAATAACACTTAACCACAACCGTTTTTATTTGGAGACAAGTCAGAAACATGCTAGTATCTCAAAGAGAAAATAACATAAAAATGCCCTTTCAGAACGATAAATAATTTTCAGTCTCATCACGCTTTTCTTGTAGTAAAATATAATTAACAATTCACAATGAACGGATCATGTAATCGGTATAACTGTGAACTTCTTTACCATAAGTCATATATAACGGTAGTCCCTACTCGAGGGAAATCGGTAACAATATGCTAGTTCTACCTTCCCACTAGCGAGGGCTATAACGGTAATCAGTAATTACAAGGTGCACCGGGTCTAACGAACCTGCTGTTAGCTACGGGATCCTTCAATGTCTACTCCCATTTATACTTGTCTCTGTAATCCGTATATACTCGTAGAAACTATTTTAAAATAATATAGGGCATTTCAGTTCTTATCAAATCATATAATTTCCTTTCGATAACAGTAAATTCAAGTAACGGTAAAACAGATCTAGTGACAACGAAAATATTTAAAATCACGGCACTCATCTCAAATAACTATTTCGGTTTCATATCGAGTAAAAGACTTGTCCACATGAAACTCAAAATAATCGGTAACATATTCATATTAAAAATCATGTGTAAATGGTGCAAGTTATGAAAACATAAATTTGCGGTAAGATTACTACTCACAGTACTCGTGCCGAAATTTCAAATGCTTCACCTCGAGCAATTCGTACAACTTCCTCCAATCAATCTTAGCAATCAATTTGCCGTCGTCACTGTACTGCCGACACCAGTACTTCTCTTAACTTTTAAGATTGAATATAAATACTAGTCCTCTCCTAATCCAATTTGTTCACGGTAAGGTAAATCAATGAAAATTGGAAGTCCTCAATTAGGTCGCCGTTGTCAAACCCATCAATTTGTCTTTCCTTTTTTTTTCTTTTAAAATCCTACTAGGCGAAGGATGCAAATCCCCTTTTTTGGTTTCCAATTACGCCAGTTCTGTTGGCTATGGCCTAACTAGCTCTTTTTCTTTTCTTTTTTTAATTTTTAGTTTGACTAGGTTTTCTTCTTTTTGTTTTATTAGTTAATTTGTTCCTTTATTTTTCCTTCTTGTTTTGGACTTAAATTATTTTATAAATGTCCAGTATATCCTCACTTAAAATATTGGGGTATTACATCCTCCCCACCTTATGAAATTCGGCCCCCGAATTTAACTCAAGTACGTACCCGTAAACTGAAATAGATGAGGATACTTGACTCGTATAGCATCTTCTATTTCCCATGTAGCTTCTTCAACAGTATGATTTCTCCATAAGACTTTCACGAACACAATTTCTTTTCCGTAGTTTTCTTATCTGTCTATCAACAATTGCCATAGGCTCTTCCTCGTAAGACAACTTCTCATCAAGCGGTATAGTTGGTGCTTTCAGCAACTGAGATGAGTCTGATATATATTTTCTTAGCATTGAGACATGAAACACCGGGTGAATAAAAGATAACTCATGAGGAAGTGCCAAACGATAAGCCATCGCTCCCACTCGGCCTAGTATCTCATACGGTCCTATAAACCTGGGGCTAACTTGCCTCTTTTCCCAAACCGCATCACACCTTTCATAGGGGAGACTCGTAGGAACACTTTGTCCCTAATTGTGAACACTAAATCTCTTCTTCTCTTATCAGCATAAGACTTTTGTCTACTTTGAGCTGCAAGCAATCTCTGTCAGATCAACTGGACCTTGTCCATAGCTTCTTGTACTAGGTCAGGTCCCAATAAGTTAGTCTCACCAGCTTCAAACCATCCGATAGGAGAACGACATCTTCTAGCATATAATCTTCGTACGGTGCCATTTGAATACTAGACCGGAAGCTATTGTTGTAAGCAAATTCAGCTAATGGTAGATAAGTGTCCCAACTACCTCCAAACTCAAGAGTGCAAGCTCTCAACATATCCTCTAAGATCTGAATAGTACGTTCAGACTGCCCGTCTGTCTGTGGATGAAATGCAGTACTAAGATTTACTCGTGTACCCAATGCTTCTTGAAAAGATTTCCAAAAGCGTGAAGTGAACTGTGATCCTCTATCAAAGATGATGGATACTGGAACTCCATGAAGTCGGAAAATTTCGTTCATAAATATCTGTGCATACCTGACTCCATCATATGTAGTCTTCACTGGCAAAAAGTGTGCTAATTTCGTCAGTCGGTCTACAATCACCCATACCGGGTCATAACCTCTAACGATTCGTGGTAACCTAGTGACAAAATCCATAGTAATTCTTTCCCATTTTCACTATGGAATCTCAATTTGTTGTAGTAGTCCCGCGGGTCGTTGATGCTCAGCCTTGACCTGCTGACAAGTCAAACAACTAGAAACAAAGTTAGCAACATCTTTCTTCATACCTTCCCACCAATAAAATTGCTTCAGGTCATGGTATATTTTTGTGGATCCAGGATGTATAGTGTATTTAGTGTTGTGAGCTTCTTTAAGAATAGCATGTCTCAACCCATCTACGTTTGCTACACATAGCCTGTCTCCCATTCGAAGAACACCATCACTTTCAACAACCATATCCTTGCTTTACCAGCTAAGACCTCATCTCTGTATTTACATAATCGTTCATCCTCATATTGGGTGGTCTTAATGCGCACAACTAATGAAGATTTAGCCTGAGCACAAGCCAACAATGCCTCTAAATTTTCGACACTAAATCTGATACATGTATCTTCTAGTCTCTGAATATCTTTGGCTAAAAGTCTCTTTGCAGGGACTATATGTGCCAAACTCCCCATAGATTTTCTACTCAATGCACCAGCCACCACATTGGCTTTTCCAGGATGATACAAAATAGAACAATCATAGTCTTTGAGTAGTTCCATCCAAGGACGCTGCCGAAGATTTAGATCTCTCTGCTGAAAGATATACTTCAGACTTTTATGGTCAGTATAAATCTCACAAGTTTCGCCGTATAGATAATGCCTCCAAATTTTAGAGCAAATACCATTGCAGCCATCTCCAAATCATGTGTAGGATAGTTTTGCTCGTGCTTTTTCAATTGTCTTGAAGCATAAGCTATAACACGACCATTTTGCATGAGAACGCACCCTAATCCCACCCTCGAGGTGTCGCAGATTACTGTAAGTCCTCCAGGACCTGATGGTAAGGCTAATATTGGTGCAGTTGTCAGACATGTTTTGAGTTTCTGAAAGCTTTACTCTCATTCCTCCGTCCACTAAAACTTTGCATTTTTCTGTGTTAGCTTTGTCAGCGGCGATGCTATTCTAGAGAAACCTTGCACAAAACGCCTGTAATAGCCTACTAAGCCTAAAAAGCTACAAATCTCTACAGGAGAAGTAGGTCTGGGCCATTTCTGCACAGCTTCAGTCTTCTTAGGATCTACCATAATTCCATCTTTAGATACAACATGCCCCAAAAATGCTACCGAGTCTAGCTAGAATTCACACTTCGAGAACATAGCATAAAGTCGATGTTCTTGCAATGTCTGCAACACAGTCCTGAGATGATTCTCGTGTTCTCTTTGGCTACGAGAATATATCAGTATGTCATCAATAAATACTATTACAAATCTATCCAGAAACAGCTTGAACACCCTATTCATTAAATCCATGAATGCAGCTGGAGCATTAGTCAGTCCGAAAGGCATCACAAGAAACTCATAGTGCCCGTATCGAGTTCTGAAAGCAGTCTTAGAAATATCTTCATCTTTGATTCTAAGTTGATGATAACCAGAACGGAGGTCAATCTTTGAAAAGTGGTCAGCTCCTTATAACTGATCAAACATGTCATCTATACGAGGCAAGGGATATTTATTGCGTATTGTTATCTTGTTCAACTGCCTGTAGTCAATGCACATTCTCAGGGATCCGTCTTTCTTCTTTACGAATAGTACCGGTGCACCCTATGGTGATACACTAGGTCTAATAAAACCCTTATCTGACAAATCTTGTAACTGTTGTTTTAGCTCCCTCAACTCTGTTGGTGCCATTCGATATAGGGGTATCGATATGGGCTGTGTGTCAGGTAGCCAATCAATACCTAAGTCTATTTCTCATACTGGAGGCAATCCTAGTAAATCCTCAGGAAATACATCAGAAAATTCTCTCACTACCGGTACATTTTCTATACTAACTGTTCCCTTTCTTGTGTCATTTACAATAGCTAAGAGATCCAAGCAACCTTTCTTCAGAAGTCGTTGAGCCTTCATAAAAGATACAATTTTGCAAGTCTTTGGAACCTGATTCCCTCTTAGAATAAAACTAGGTTCGTTTGGTATCTCAAACTTAACTATCTTTGCATGACAATCGACTATAGCATAGCAAGAAGATAGCCAGTCCATTCCCATCAGCATGTCAAAGTTAATCATATCAAGTACAATAAGGTCAGCTAGAGTATCTCTACCCTCAACCCGAATCTGACAAGCACGATACACGTATTCAGCTAATAAAGACTCTCCAACAGGTGTAGCAACTAGAAAAGGATCATTCAATAGCTCGGGCTATCTACTAAATCTCAAAGCAAAGTACGAGGACACATAGGAGTGAGTAGATCCCGGATCAATCAATGCAAGTGCATCAAATGAACAAACAGAAAGAATACCTGTAACCACTGCATTCGAGGCCTGAGCATCCTGTCTAGTAAATGCAAAAACTCTCGCCTGACCTCTACCAGCATTGCCTTGTCCTTGATTCACAGTAGCACGGTCTCCAGCACCTCGGCCTCTATTTCCTGTACCTGTAGCACCTGAAGTATTACGAGTAGTCTGAGTCGGTGCAGCTGACTGAATAGAAACCTTGTTGAAATTTCTCGGAGGCTGAGGGCAATCTCTCAAGTGATGTCCCAACTAGCCACACCAAAAGCACTCTCCAGTTAGAACACGACATTGGCTCAAATGTGATCTACCAAAAGTCTGGCAGACTGGAGTAGTGGCATATATCTGCCCAGAATTACGATGTCCAGAAGATGATGGTCCCCTATTACCTTGTCTGTAATGTGGTCTGTATGTGGACTATGAAGACATGTGTGTCCCTGTCTGAGAACCCTGTTGTTGTTGTTGTCCCTGATTTCCTGCTCTTCTATTTTCACTAAAACCACTACTGAAAGCCCCTCTTGTTTTGGCCTTCTTACGTAAATCACTAGCTGCACGCTCCTCACGTCCCTTGTTTTTAATCTTTCTAGCAAGGTCGACTACATCAGAGTAGAATAAAGTCTTCATCTGTGGGGCTACTGCAGTGTATAGACGACCAACCAATCCATCAACAAACCTCTGAACTCGAGCTTCTTCGGTAGGCACTAAGTGAGGAGCATATATAGCCATCTTACAGAACTTAGTGTTATATGTTGACACATCCATATCTAGAGTCTGAACCAATCTCTCAAAGTCTCTAGCATATTGTTGCATCAGACTATCTGGAAGAAAATGATTCTTGAACAACTTAGTGAACTCGTCCCATATCAGTGGTGGTGCTCCTGCTGGCCTTCCCAGCAATACCATTTCATACCATGTGTTGGCCATATCCTCTAGTTTGTATGCTGCGAGCTCCACGGCTCTCCCACTAGAACATCCAAGAGCACGTAATGCCTTAAGTGTCCCATCCAACAAACTTTGAGGATCTGCTGAATTATCGAAACCTGTGAATTTTGGTGATTTCAATTTCAGGAACTCGTATAGGGATACTTCCTTATTCCCGAAAGGCTGAGTCTGTGTAGGTGCTTGTGTTTGTAAAGTAGCCTGAGGAGCTGAACTTCTGCCCTGAGTAGGCACCAATGTCTCTAACACATTCAATAACCTTGCCACTATATCTGCAGGTAAGGCAACAGTAGGTACAACAGTTGGCACTGGTGGTGGAGCGTTGTGAACTCCTTGCCCTTGCACTTGATCTAGCATATCAGCTTGGGTTTGATCCATGTTCCCAACTTGAGGTTGAGAGCAGTCTGTCTTCTAGTTTGATGAACCCCAACTTGACCGCCACTCCGGGTCTCATCTGCGTGTCCTAGCCATCTGCGAAAGGAATATTCTAAAGTCAATCTCAACGCATGATCAAAGAATGAAAGAATGGAAAACATTCCTAAATGTTTAATAGCCTCGAGATCATAAGTATGGGCGCCTACATACCCAAGAACAAGACTCTATTAAACATTGCTCCATGACTCGGGACTTAAAGCCTAAGCTCTGCTACAACTTTGTCACGACCCAATTTAGGATTGTGACCGGCGCTTAGGAGCAAGTGCTCTCAAGTAAGCCTCATTGGAAATTTTACAGAAAATCGGACAGAGTTTTTCCTGTTTTTGGACCATCCCAAAAACTTTCCTGTCTCGAATCAACAACCAAACATCCTAATATTATACCAAACAATTGATAACTTGTCAATTAACCAATACAAATCTCCACCATAACTAAACCACCAACTAACCACTAGAAATACTAATTTACCTCCAATTTTGATAAATGAGAATGATACTCAACATAAGACTATAATAACGAAAGAATACGTATGACACTAAAACAATGACTATGGAGCGACTCTAAGAGTTCAATGAAAACACCATAACAATAAGTAAAATCTCTGCCCACGCGAACAAGTGCGAGGCTCACCGAGAAATATCAACCTGTGCGCTCTAATTAACGATATCCTCGCCTGTGTCAACTGCTGTCTTTGTAAAAAAATTAGCGGGGAATGAGTTGCTAGCTCAAAGAGTAATAACACTTAACCACAAACCGTTTTTATTTGGGGACAGGTCAGAAACATGCTAGTATCTCAAAGAGAAAATAACATAAAAATGCCCTTTCAGAACAATAAATAATTTTCAGTCTCATCACGCTTTTCTTGTAGTAAAATATAATTAACAATTCAGTAATAAGCTCGTAACCACTGTATAATATCAGTATTCACATATTGGGAGGTTTCAATGAACGGATCATGTAATCGGTATAACTGTGGACTTTTTTACCAGAAGTCATATATAACGGTAGTCCCTACTCGAGGGAAATCGGTAATGGTATGCTAGTTCTACCTTCCCACTAGCGAGGGCTATAACGGTAATCAGTAATTACAAGGTGCACCAGGTCTAACGAACCCGCCGTTAGCTACGGGATCCTTCAATGTCTACTCCCATTTATACTTGTCTCTGTAATCCGTATATACTCGTAGAAACTATTTTAAAACAATATAGGGCATTTCAGTTCTTATCAAATCATATAATTTCCTTTCGGTAATAGTAAATTCAAGTAACAGTAAAACAGATCTAGTGACAACGAAAATATTTAAAATAACGGTACTCATCTCAAATAACTATTTCGGCTTCATATCGAGTAAAAGACTTGTCCACATGCAACTCAAAATAATCGGTAACATATTCATATTAAAAATCATGTGTAAATCATACAAGTTATGAAAACATAAATTTGCGGTAAGATTACTACTCACAATACTCATGCCGAAATTCCAAATGCTTCACCTCCTCGAGTAATTCGTACAATTTCCTTCGATCAATCTTAGCAATCAATTTGCCGCCGTCACTGTACTGCCGACACCAGTACTTCTCTTAACTTTTAAGATTGAATATAAATACTAGTCCTCTCCTAATCCAATTTGTTCCCAGTAAGGTAAATCAATGAAAATTGTAAGTCCTCAATTAGGTCGTCGTTGTCAACCCATCAATTTGTCTTTTTTTTTTTTTTTTTTAAAGTTTGACTAGGTTTTCTTCTTTTTGTTTTATTTTGTTTTATTAGTTTAATTTGTTCCTTTATTTTTTTGTTTGTTTTGGACTTATATTATTTTCTAAATATCCAATATATCCTCACTTAAAATATTGGGGTATTATATTTATCTATTTAGATAATGTGCAAAACTGATTAGTCATAAAATGCTATAATAAATATCAATTTTAGTTAAAGCTAATGATGCACCTAGGATATTAAAATCCTCGGTCCACCTCTGCATTCAATAAACACATTTATAATATAAATATGACCCAAAGTCGAAGTATCTAAATAAAAAGTCGTGCTAAGTTGAAGGGCTGCGGATATATTAGGCCTGCTTTTAATTCATAAAAGAAAAAACAAATGTATACAGGTTTCTTTTGTTATCTAATACGTCTAATCCACTAATAATATTTTTGAAGATGAAAATAAAAACATTGAAGCTCATCCAAGTAAGAAACCAAAAAGTAGGAAACCAATAACACTTTTTCCAGATGACTCACTAGTCATTTGAAAGATGTCTAATACTTGGATACATCAAACAAAAAGTTTCCACTTTTTGCAAAAGAATTAATTTTATTAAACAAAGAAAAGTTAGATAATAACTAACATATTCAGATGCAACAACGTGTCATTCCGCAAGATTACGACCTTTTGAGCAAAAGAAGCAAAGTTTTCTTGGACACATGTTGATTGCTAATAAGTACATCTCTACAAAGCTCGAGGAAAATCTAAGTGGGACTTTGCGAGGATCTCCGGGTAGAATAAATAAATTAACTGAGATATACTGAAAATTAATTATTTAAAAAGTATGTTCATCCCCTATTTCCTAAATATGGAGAATTATACTGCTTTACCATCCTCCTAGGAATGCAGCCAAATTACTGACATCACTTGTCAGATCACTTGAACCTTGCACCAAATGTTTTAACAATTTCCCCCTTTTCAAAACTTTACTTCCCTTCAAAGCAAACATCTCTAGATTTTCTCCGTAGATTTGGGATTTCCATGCTTTAGTTATATTTGAAGGATTTAATTTATAGTATATGATAGTGTTAACAGATCTTTGATATTATTAACGAGATTTAACATTTTAGATTATGTCACTTATTTTTTTATCAAGTTATTAATTATTTGATGTTTGTCGTAAATTATCTTATAATTAAGCAATGTGATTGTATAAATATTTTTACATCATTAATACATTAAATCTAGATTCATATTTGATAAGAATATAATTTATATACGGAAAATATTTGTACTATTATAAATGCATCTAACATATTACAAAAAGTTATTTGCTTTATATTTTAAGTTACTATATTAATTAGACTTGTCATGAGCAGTGTAACTGAAGCAGAATAAGTAACTCTTTCAATTTGCTTTGTGAGAAGTGCATTAATGCTCCCCTAAATTATTGATGGATAGCCCAAAACAGCACGGTATGGAGGAGAGTCGAGAAAGAGACTATCAACCTAAACAAAATTCATGGCTCCTCTCATTTGACATTCAATGAGTGTGTCCAAACCCAACTACTAGCTAGCTAAGTGAGTGGCCATACCTCCTAATCTTTCATTATGCTGATCTTCATAAATGTTCTATTATGCTATGAATTATGATCCTCCAAACTCCTCTTCACCCCACAAGTATATTCTTTTCTGTTTGGTCAAACTTAAAAAATTAGCTTATTTTAAAAAGTATTTTTCTCAAAAGTTTTTTGGGTGAGAAGCAGTTTGTGTTTGGCTAATAAATTTGAAAAGCATTTTTGAGCAGCAATTAGTGTTTGATTGAGCTTTTAAAATGTGATTCTAAGTGTATATTTCTCAAAAGTGCTTTTCAAAAAAATATTTTTGGAGGAGATTCTATTTTTTTCTGCTTTTGCTTTTGCTCAAAAAAAAAAAAATATCTTTAAAAAATTTGGCTAAACACTTAGGCTTTGGAAAAGCTTGGACGCTATAAATATGATAGTTCTCAAGCTGCAAAATCTCTTGAAAATTTGCAACTCTTCAAATCCTTGTTTACTTGCCGTTTTAAGCTACTTTTTGGAGGTTAAAGAAAAACATTCATACCCGAAAATGTCATACAAACTCAAAGGTCAATGCAATGAAAAAGTAGGACTCAGGAACCAAATTACAAACTTATAGTCCGTCATTTTTCGTGGTATAACTGACAACATTACGTGGATGTGGGAACCATGAAAGAACATGCCACTCGTGCACAACAACCTTGTATCTTCATGAGTTGTCTTAACCATCACAATATCCAACTATATCTTCTAACCACCATATGCAGTACCTATTGATCTTTCTATAGATCTCACTCTATCTCTCTAAATTCAATCTTTCTATATGCTTTAATATCCAACGCCAAAGTTCCTCCAATCCAGACACTTTTGGGAGCCCACCCCATTACTCTATGTCAACCGACTTTTCTGGATGAATGAACCTTTTGTTAAGCCCGAGTTGGCGGTGGTCTAGATGCTTGAGAAAGGTGATAAAATATAAACTTAAGAAAATCTTAAGTTTGTAAATAATAAAATAAATTAAAGAGAGATATGCCCTATCCCAATCATTATTAAAGTATGACTGATATAGTATGAAAGTGGTACTCTTGTTTGTTGGTTGAAGCCTTGACAGATCGAACCATTACAAAAGAAAAGAAATTAAAAAACCCACACTGGCTTCACATGTACATCACATTGACACAATAGTACTAATTAACTATTCATTATTTCTCCAACCTTTTGTCTGCTTCCAAATAGTTTTTGCATATAAAAAGAAGCTAAGCAATGTTCATGAACATAACACAATTTGAAATATGAACCTCTCAACAATTCGAACAATGGCTGCTCTTTCCCCTAGGTCTCATTCCCATAGTCCTTATCGTACCCGTTGTGTTAGCTTTCCTGCTAGATCACATCCTAGCACTATCAAGATTGAGCAAGTTCTTAACAAGATTAAAACTTGGGAATCCTCTTCTCCTTTTTCTCCAAAAGCAGCAGAAAAAACACACAATGCTTTATCTGGCCTTGTAGAATTATACGAGTGCATAGAGGAACTTCTTGCGCTACCAATGACTCAGAGGGCACTTCTTCAGCATCAAGATGACAATTTTGTGAAAGAATTGTTGGAAAGATCTGTTAGATTCATAGATATTTGCAGCAACACAAGGGATACAGTCATGTGTTTGAAAGAAAGCATAAGAGAACTTCAATCTGCGCTTAGGAGAAGCAAAGCTGGGGATGATTTTTTGACCATTGAAGGCAGTGTTACTGCTTATATTTCTTCAAGAAAAAACACTCAGAAGGAAATTGAAAAGTCTCTTACTATGTTGAAACAGATAGATAATACTCCATCAGCCACAAGCACAGAATCTCAGCTTTCTGCCATAATAAGGGTCCTTGAAGATGCGAGTTTCACAACCATTTCTACTTTTCAGTCATTGCTAATGTTTCTTTCTGTGCCAGCCTCGAAACCAAAATCCAATAAATGGTCATTGGTTTCAAAGATTGTGCACAAAGGGGTGTTAGGCAGTGAAGGGCAGAGGGAAAAACTGACTGAGCTGGAGAAAGTTGACACTGCACTGAACAACTTGTTAGACCATGCTTCTGGTTCTGGGCATGAAGAGGAAGTGGAAAATTTTGAATTTGCTCAAAGAAATCTGGAGAATTTGGAGGGTAGCATTGAGGATCTTGAAAATGGATTGGAGATGTTGTTTAGGCTTTTGATTCGTACAAGGGTGTCTCTGCTCAACATACTTTCTCTCAGTAGATAAGATAGTGGCAAAAAGTCTCATGCATCGCAGTTCAAGTTTTTTTAATGATTGAAGCTGTGATATAGAGTCACTTCTAGTCATTGAGTCCTGTAAATGAGCATATATTGTATAGTAGTAGTAGCAGCTAAGGGAAAGAGGATTAGGAAACATGGACTAAAGTTTTTCAATTTCCTAATCTTTTTCTCTTCTTCTCATGTCGTATCTCTGTCTGCTTTTTGTGTTTTTCCAATTTCTTCAGATTGGTGCCAAAATTTTGTAGAGGTACTAATTCTGGCCAAGATTAGTGATTATTTGGAATTATATGGATTTAATCCAAATATGTCAAGTTTGTGTGCAAGTAACAAGTAGCTGTAAATGGGCTGATATGGTATGGGTAGGCCCATTCAGTACTTCAGTCCATCAGAGGAATTTAGTCCCTTGTGTATGTCCATTCTGTACTGGGATTTATTCAATCAATCCATTAATGGATCTATAGTCCGGTCCCTTCTTGTGTATGAAACATCCTGAAAATTATTGTGAGATGGATATCCTAGTCGTCTGCAGGTTTTGTGACTCACATTCATCTGCCGTACGTGTCTCAATTACGTAGAAGAAAACTTATTTCTTTTTACAGGTTTATCAAATATGTATGCTCAATATAATACTAACAAAATGCTAAGTTGTCTATAGAACGTAGGAAGTCAGTGAATCTTCTAACTCGAATGTGATGCTATCTACAACTCTCGGCACAAACAAGTGTTTCATTCAATAAAGAAAAAATCATCTCCTTTCCTTTTGATCGCTAAAGAAAGTGACTCGTGGGAGTGAACATTTTTTATTGAGATTTTAAGTAGTTAGTAATCAGATGCCGTTAGTAATCAGATTAAACTATTTGTTACTCGTAATTTATTTTTGCTGCATCTTATCGCATAGTTCGAGTACGGAGGAAATTGATAAGCAGCGTAATTTTGGACCAAATTTGGAAATTATATCATGGAAGAGAAAAGAAAATGATGTGGTAAAATATTACCAAGTGGATGTCGATGCAAAATTCCAATGTACAAGTAAATGGGTTATCATGATCGGTCATAATGCATTATCAAAAATTATATTACAGTATTCTTGTTTGACCCAAAATTTATATATGAGTTTAAACAATTAGATTTAATAAAATAGAGTCAATCTTAATCAATATTAATATTCAAAAAAAATATTAACCGATTTGGTAATAAGATAATACGTATATTATCTAAAGCGCAATAAATGATGATAGCAATAGCAATAATCCAATGACCCAAAAAGGAAGAAGATATCATTAAATAACAATAAATAACAACGAATGACATTTAAGTAAATAAGAATATGTGAATCACCCGAAAGGGTGATGTTCGTGGATATTCTTTCTAACAATGATGGATGATTGATGAGCCTTTGAATATTCGAATCGTTCTTGGATCGTGGAAAAAAGTTACGCAAGAATCTCAAGAAAAAGGTATTTTGTATGTGTGCAATAAAGCAAGATTCTATGGAGAATGTCAATGTGTTTTCTTACAAGTGAATATGCCATGTCCCATATAACTATGTCTCTTTCTATTTATAAGGGAACATATGCCAAAAAACACTAATAGTATAGATATAGAGAATATCCACTGGAATATTCTCTTTTAGAATATTGTCCTAAAACTAGCCATTATTCATCTGTTTAAGACGAGTGCTCGTCCTCGACCTTGATCTATGTTGACTCCTCGACCTCGCCTTCCATCTCTTGTGAGATCACTTTGACCTTGAACATGCCTTTTGTCGAAGTCATTCTATGGCATGTGGTAGCCCTTGAAGGCTCTCTTAGTGCTGATATGGCCTGAACTTCAACTAGGATAATATTTAGCACATATAGTTAGTCCCTCCGCTTGTTGAGGTCGCTCTCGCGGGCGAGTTCAATGAGCGGATGATATCGTTCGCGGTCAAGCTTGTTGAACAAATAACGTAGGTCGTAATCGTCGTGGCGAGCAGGAAACGTGGCTCTCTGCGGGCCGTATTTCAAATTCCTTAAATTTTTCAGATGATTTGTTGGAGCCGTCTGGTCCACGAGAGGAGGTGACATCATGACATCATGCGTCATGATGATGCTTGTTCCCGATGCATTGCATCGCTGGTTTTTCGATCAAGTTTTGAATGACTTGATTTGTGCATGACCCTTGATTGGATCTGCCGTTTTGATTCTGGTGCCAATTATGATGAGTTGCTCGGGTTTGGTGCCCATTAAGACAAAACATTTCGAATTTGGTGCCTCAATTTCTATAAATAGGGATGTCAAACCCGAATTTGAAATTTTTAGCTTCCCAAACTTTTGAGATTTCAAACTCTCTATAAACCCCTCTTCTCTGTATCTTTGCTGCATCCATATCTCAAATATCCTTCCCAGTTTTTTTCTTTACTTTGTTATAAGTATGTCAAACCTATAATCTGATGCTGGTGAAAGGAGTTATGTCGCTCCCTTGGAGGTTGTGTTTCCTACTTACGAGGAGACTGTTGCTGCCATTGCTGAGGATGAAGCCTTCCCATCGGTAGAGGAGATACTTCCCCGCAACCTCGAAGCCAAGTCTAATCTACACCGATCACCGGACACAACACATGGTAACTTCCTATTGATGATGGCATCCAAACAGTTGGTGCTGAAATTAAAGCCAAGTTCAGCCTCCCCAACCATATCGAATTGATCCCCGTCGAAGAAGACGAAGTGCATGTTCACCGCCCTGGGTACTGCCCTTAATACGCTTACCCCTTCCTTATCGGTTATTCGTTCCCTCTTCTCCTGCTCGTGGAGGAGTTTTGTCACCCCTACGGCGTTTGTTCCGCTCAGCTCGTACCATACGTCTACAAGGTCATCAAGATGTTGACCAAATTTACTGAGCTTGCCAGGGTCGAACTGACGATGCGGCATCTGGTGCACCTGTTCGCCCCTAGCTTCTGTAGGGGGACGATGTTAAATCTTCTCCACTATGGAGGCAAATGATTGGTGGTGATGGACGACAAAACCAGTCCCCAATTCTGGCTGGATTTCTTCTATGTTAGAACTGAGGATATCGTGGCCAATGTCGATGACTTCACTGAGGCTTTGGAACTATACACGTAAGTGTACAGTTTTTTCCCTTTGCGTCTTTTATATTTCTTCGCTTGTGTCGAGCTAATTGAGTGGTTTTCCTTCTTTGCAGCCAACAACCAACCTCCCTCCCTAGTCGTGCGCATTGCCAATTGGGTCAAGCAAATTCTCCCTCATGTCATAGGGATCTGCGACTAGCCGAGCTTTTTAAAAAGGTTCAGACCGGCTCTCCCCTCAACAGGTAATTTCTCTTTCCTAGCTGCGGTTGTTGCACTTTTTGTCGTATGTCAGCTCGCTTTACTAACTTCTACGACTCTTTCTTTCCCAGGTAGGGTGTCTTCTCGAAACAGCCGAGTGCATATGCCTTCTTTTCGGAGGAGGGCTGCTACACCTTCAGCTTCTGCCCCCATCATGGCTGTTGGGCCTACTATGCCTGCCCTCGTCCCGATTGTTGCGGCTTTTGGTTCCGCCTTCATCCCGATTGTTGCTCCTACTCGTTAACTCTTCTTGCTGGTTGACAAGCACGACGACGTCTCTCCCGGCAATGGGGATCTAAGGCCTCGTAAGAGGATAGCAGTATGCTCTAGGGGAAGTGCCGATGGCTATTGACTCAGCGAAGGACGACTTCGTTCTTCAACGGACGGTCATAATACATACTGGAGAAAGTACTGGGGGGAACTCCGAGGCCCCACAACTGGAAGAGGCAAATGAATACGTGTTGGTGCGTCCCGAGGGGGAAATAATCGAGGAGGGGGCGCTTGATGAGAGCCCCGCTCTTGCGAGGCAAGAGGAGGCTTCGTCCTCCAGAACTGCAGTAGAGGTCTCCTCGTTAACCAGTGATAGAGGGAAAGTCGTCGCTGAGGAGGACGCTGGATCTGATTCCAACATGGACCTGGACGAGCTGAGAATAATTAACGAGGGGCTCACCCAACTCGACGTGAGGATGGAAATGGGCTCTAGCACCATTACGATCCCAATGAAGCTGAAAGACAAATATACAGCGTATCGTGGAAAGTATCCGGAGCTCCGAGCTTGGTTTCGTGAAGGAGGCGACATGCTGGCCTTAAGAGAAGATCTGAAAAAGAAAGACGAAGAGCTGATGGCGACTGTGGAGAGATTCAACGTTCTTGAGGGGACGTTAAGGGCCAAGGAGGAGGAGCTGGAACTCAGCAAGGGTGTGGAAGCCTAATGTAGTGTCCTTCAGGCTCAAGTAGCCCAGCTGCAATGCTAGTTTGACAAGTGCCAATTTCAGATGGAGGCTCTCAAGGGTGATATTGCCGAGAAGTAGGAGGAGCTCGAGCAGGCAAAGTCTTCTCGGTTGGAGGCTCGGAGGAGAGTGCAGTTCCTTAAGTTGGCGAACTGAACCCTTGGTTCCGAGCTGGAGAACGACATGTCAACGGCGAGGGCCAAGGAGCACCGACTTGAGGGGAGGATCGAGGAGATAGACTAGGAAACCTCCAATCTTTATGAACGAGTTGGCACTTTGGAGGCCGAGAAGGCCCAACTGTTTGTGTGGCCTTCTTCGTCTAATGCTTCTAACTCCCCCAACGTCCCTCGGGAGTTGTACGAATAGTGGATCCATGTCGAGGCCTGACTGGATGTGTTCCATGACTTGCATGCAATGAGCTTTCTTTTTTAGGCGGCCCTTAAGGATGCTCGGGCTAAGGCTCGTGAAGCTCAGCTTGCTTGTGGCTACGACCCTGCTATGCCTCGGCCTGGTAAGGATGATGAGGTAGAGGGTATAGATAGACTTGAGGAGGATGCCTGTTATGATTTCGTTTACCCTTAGGGCGAGGATCGAGAGGAAGCTGGGGGCCGAGGCAGTGATGGTATCGGTGGTCAGGGTGGTGATGCCATTGAAGACCAAGCTAACAAAGGCGCAGAAGGTTATGCTAGCGATGACCAGTAGTTTTCTTTTAACTTTTTTGTGTACTTTTGCCAGCATCCTCAAGAGCCTTTGTAAAAACTTTTAAGTATGAAATATCAGAGTTGTTCCTTACAACTTCTTCCATTCCCATGGTTTTTTTTCTGTACTTATATTTTTTGCTACTTTTGTTTGCTCATTTCGCTTTTTGTCCCTCTCATTGTTGTTGTCTTTTGGCTAGCCGTGGCCTTGGAGCCGAATATCCATGGGTCATATCAGCCCTTTGTTTATATAGGTCGAGTGTGTTCTTTCCTTGAGATTTGGCCGAGGGCCGATGGGTGTTATTTGAACTTGGTCGATCTTGACCTTTTGTTAAGTTGTGACCGAGGGACGATATGCCATTTTTGAACTTGGTAGAACTTGACCTTTTGTTAAATCGCGGCCGAGGGCTGGTAGGTGTTTGTTCGAACTTGGTCGAACTTAACCTTTTGTTAAATTGTGGACGAGGGCTGGTAGGTGTTTGTTTGGACTTGGTCGAACTTAACCTTTTGTTAGATCGCGGCCGAGGGCTAGTAGGTGTTCGTTCAAGCTTAGTCGAACTTAACCTTTCGTTAAATCGCGGCCGAGGGCCGGTAGGTGTCTGTTCGAGCTTGGGCGAACATAATCTTTTGTTAAATCACCGCCAATGGCCGGTAGGCATTTGTTCGAACTTGGTCGAACTTAACCTTTCGTTAAATTACGGGCGAGGGCCGGTAGGTTTTTGTTCAAACTTGGTCAAACTTAACCTTTCGTTAAATCATGACCGATGACTGGTAGGTGTTTGTTCGAGCTTGGTCGAACATAACCTTTCGTTAAATCGAGACTGAAGGCGGTGGATGTTTGGTCGAACTTAACCTTTCGTTAAATCGCAGCCGAGGGCCAGTAGGTGTTTGTTCGAGCTTGGTCGAACATAACCTTTCGTTAAAGCAGTTCCGATAAAGGTGAGTTTTTATTACTTTGAAGTTGTTGCTCTGATTACATAATTGGAGAAAGTTACAAACTTTAGGCATTGGCTAGCGTTCCAGTCTCAGTCCCGATATATCTAGTCCCTTCATTATTCGACTTGGAGAATCTTGAGGAGTCGGGCAATGAAAGAGAAATCAGTCCGTTCTTAGTATACTTCGACTCGAAGTGTCCCTCTCGTCGCCTCGTTAAAAACCTCCTTGAGAAAATCCTAATGGGACAAAACTCAAGCGAGGGAAAAAAGAGTATGACTTGGGGGCACTTCTCATTTTTTAGAAGTTAATGTATTTGAGGTGGCTGATATTCCTATTGTTTGGTAACTATTTCCCTTCCATTGTCTCTAGTTGGAACGAACCCTTGTTTGCTTTGCCTACAATTTTGTACGGGCCGTCCCAGTTGGTTCCCGATTTTCCTTCTCATAGATCTCTGCTTGCTTGGGTTTTGGCTTTGAGTACGTAGTCCCCGACTTTGAGCGGCCGGACCTTTGCCTTATTGTTGTAGTAACGTTCCACCTGCTTTTTTTGGGCGACTATCCTTACGTACATCTTATCTCTTTGTTCGTCGATCTCATCAAGATCTTGCCTTCTACTCTCATCATTGTCGATGCCGCTTTCATGGGGGTACCTTAGGTTGCGCTTTCCGACCTCGACTGGTATAACTGCTTTTGTTCCGTAGACTAGAGAATAGGGTGTCTCTCATGTGCTTGTCTTCGAGGTGGTTCGGTACGCCATAATACTTCTGGGAGTATTTCCGGCCACAGCCCCTTGGGTTCTTCAAGCTTTTTCTTCATGATGTTTAATATAGACTTGTTGAAGGATTCTGCCTGCCCGTTTCCCGCTGGGTGATAAGGGGTTAAAAGTGTCCTTTTAATGTGCTATTTCTCGAAGAATTCGGCAGTTTTCTTTCCCGTGAACTGGGGTCCGTTGTCGCAGCTTATCTTCTTAGGTAGGCCGAACTAGCAGATGATGTTTTTCCATATGAAGGCGATTACCTCTTGTTCGTGCACTTGGAAAACGCTCCTACTTCCATCCATTTAGAGAAATAGTCAGTTAAAAGTAAAAAAAATCGTACATTACCTCGTCCTGGCAGGAGGGGACCCACAACATCCATTCCCCACTTAATAAACGGCCATGGAGAGGTAACCGAATGAAGGTGTTCTCCCGTTTGGTGGATTATTGGAGCGTATTTCTGACAATATTCACATTTCTTCACAAATTCTGAGGTATTTTTTTTCATGGTAGGACAGTAGTACCCTACCCGTATGAGGCACCTAATGAGTGCTCGATTACCATAACGAGCGCCGCAGTGGCTTTCATGGACTTCTTCAAGAACGTGCTGGATTTGGTTTAGACCCAAACACTTCGTCAGAGGGCCGCCATATGTTCTCTTGTACAAGTCGTTATGAAGGAGGTAATATCTAGCTGCTTATATTCTTAGTTTTTTAGCTTCCTTTTTGTACTTTGGGAGGGTGCCGTCTTGCAAGTAGGTAATAATACAATTGCACCAGTCCCAAGTTAAACTTACAGATCTTACCTCGATTTGGTCTAGTGGCGAGTTGAAGAGGTAGACTACACTTTTACCTCCGGTCGTGATGCTTTCGGTGGATGCGGCCAATTTGGCGAGGCCATCTACTTCGATATTCTGGGCTCGCGGGATTTGGTTGAGCTGGCATTCGTCGAAATTGGGCAGCAACTTACAAATCTTGGCTTGATATTTTTGCAACATTTGCTCTTTGATTTGGAAAGTCCTTGTAACTTGGTTGACCACGAGCTGAGAATCACATCGGAGTTTCGGCCGTTTCACCCCATATTTGAGTGATAGCCTTAGCCCTGCAATTACGGCCTCATACTCGGCCTCGTTGTTAGTCATATCTGGGCATATTATAGATAGGCGAATTACTTCGCCGGTAGGGACCTTGAGTACGAGTCCCAGTCTAGACCCAGAAGAGTTGGATGTGTCGTCGGTGTACAGGACCCAGAGGTCTTGTGTTTGAGGAGAAGCTTGAACGGCTTCCTTCTCAGCCTCGGGCATTACTTTTGCACTAAAGTCTGTGACGAGTGGCTTGGTCTATGATGTGGAACATTGTCTCCAGAGTTATGCCACTGGTAGGACGGGGGGTGTAGTTTCTCCAGATGTCCGTTCAACTACATTGTTAAAACCGATTAGTATGATGCAGCATGGCACTATCTTATCCTCGAATCTCATCTAGGCGAGGATACGGGGATGGATAATGCACGCTTCACTCCCAACATCTACCATGATGCGTTTAACATTAATATCTAAGATTCGTAAAGTAATGACTAGAGCCTTATTGTGAGAGAAAGTCAACCCGTCGGCATTTGGCTCGTCGAAGATGATACTTTCTTCGAGTCTGTCATACTGTTAGTAGGTGATCGATCTTTTGAGCTTGTGAGTGGAAATGATTAACATCGTTGATGGAAGCATCAACGTTTCCACCAATGATCATATTGATGGTGCGAGCTAGTGAGGGCGGCTTCAGTGGGCCTTGACATTCTCGACCCCTGGTGAAGGTGCTCCTTCCTTTGTCGCTCAGTAGCTCTTTGGGGTGCCCTTGCTACAATATGTTCACTACCTCTTGCATTAAGGCGATGCAACCTTTTGTTTCGTGTCAGCGTTCCTGGTGGAACTCGTAGAGGGTGTCGAATTTCCTGGTACCCGGATCAGAGATTATCTTTGGAGGCCACTTCACCTTAGTTCCAAGTTTCTCCCGGGCGTACACGATTTTTGTAGGTGAAACACAAAAATTATGAGCAGATAACAACGGGGGAATACATATCTCGTTCCTGTGAGTTGTCGTCCTCGACCTAGACAGACCATCATCATAGCGGAGGGAAGGAGGGACGGGTGCCCTGACATAAGGCTGATGTCGTTTCCTGTTTGGCCGTGAGATTGGATGATTCTTCCTCACATTATCTCTTCATTCTTTCCTGGGCTCAGTTTGTACCGAGATGAGTCATTGAGTTCGTCCGTTAAGGTCGTCATCATCTGCTCGGACCTCGGTACAATAGGCATTATGGATTTCTTCCCAAGTGGTTGGAGGATACTTCTTCAACCAACTCAGTAGCTTTCTGGTTGCTCTTGAACCCTCTCTACTCAACCCATCCTGGAAGGCTGCGACCGTCATCCCCTCGGACACATTTGGTAAAGTCGTCTTCAATCGTTGAACCGGGCAAGGAAGTCCCTCAATCCCTCTCCTGGGGATTTCTTGATGGCAAAAATGTCATTCACCCTCGTTTCGACTTTCTTGGCCCCGACATGTGCGATCATGAACTTGTTGGCCATATCTTCAAATGTTTCTATGGACCCGGCTAGCAGTTGTGAGTACCATATTAATGCTCCTCTAGTGAGGATCTCACCAAATTTCTTCAGCAGAATGGAGGACAGCTGTTCCTTGGTGAGGTCATTGCCTTTCACGGCGATGACATAATGGGTCACATGGTCTTCAGGATCGGTTGTTCCATCGTATATTCTGAGATACAACGGCATTTTGAAGGTTTTTTGTATGGCATGTGGAGCCGCTTCCTCGCTGTACGGTTGTTCTAAGAACCTACTAGCGTGCCTCTTCGGCAATAACTTAGGGGCGTCCGATATCTTGTCTACTCATTCCTGATGCTCCTTCATTTGGTCTTTGAGCGATTTGTTCTCATTCTCCATTTCTTCCATTCTTTTCAAAACAGCTGCGAGGACGCCGTCATTTGCACTTTCAGTACCACTGTGAGTTATACCTGGTGTTGGAGGGTCAGGTTGATTGCCCTGTTCATCTCCTCGATATGCCATGTGGGCTCTCGTGGTTTCTATAGTCATGCATGGGGCTTGTTTGTTGAGCACACTTACTAAGGTATCGGTCAGTTATGCCTCGAGGAGTTTTTTCACGGCAGGTGGCTTTCTTTCTCCTGTGGACGTGGATACCCCTTTTCCATTTGATTACATTGTGCTGCAGTGAGGGGGAGGTGACCTCTCGTGCCTGGGGGAGGTAGTGGGCATCACATCATCGCCTAGTGTCTCATAGCTCTCGTTGATAGCGTTCATGAGATTAGTGAGGACGACACCTATCACCCTTTTTCCATTTCTTTGGTTACCTGCCATGGAAGTTTCTATACGAGCAGAAAGAAAAGCTTTCTGGCTTGTTAGGTTAGCAAATCACGTAGGTTGTAGATCTAATGGAAAATAAAAGATTAGCTAAGAATTCCTACAGACGGCGCTAAACTATTTGACCCAAAGTTTACATCTGGGTTTAAACAATTAGATTTAATAGGATGGAGTCAATCTTAGTCAATTTTAATATCCAAAAGATATATTAACCGATTTGGTAGTAAGATAATACGTATATTATCTAAAGAGCAATAAATGATGATCGCACTAGCAATATTCAATGACCCAAAAAGGAAAAAGATAACATTAAAAAATAATAAATAACAATGAATGATATTTAAGTAAATAAGAACATGCGAGTACCCCAAAGGGTGATGTTTGTGGATATTGTTTCTGACAATGATGAATGATTTATGAGCCTTTGAATATTCAGATTGTTCTTGGATCGTGGGGAAAAGTTAGACAAGAATCCCAAGAAAAAGGTATATTTTGTATGTGTGCAATAAAGCAAGATTCTACATAGAATGTCAACTGTGTTTTTTTACAAATGAATATTTCATATCCCCTATAACTATGCCTCTTTCTATTTATAAGGGAACATGTGCCAAATAACTCTAATAGTACAGATATAAAAAATATCCACTGGAATATTTTAACAAATGAATAAAATCATACATGAAACAGGAAAAAGAACAAACATGGTAAAAAAGTTGAAATCTTAACGGTGAAGACAGCAATGTGAAAAAGGTCAAAAGAAATGTGAAAAGGAAAAATATTAGAAAACGACAACGGTGAAGGCAGAAAAGAGAAGCAGAAAGACATTTTCCTAGGAAAGCCCAAAGCTCACTGTTCGAAACCAACCTTGAGATTTTACCTAATTATGGAAAATAATAAAATTAATTATTATTATGGAAATTTTTAATTGCCTAATATAATACTCCCTCCGTATGAGAACATTACATACAAAATACAGTATAAAATACAGACGACACATAATTGTATGAAAAATTGTAGGCATGCTCCATGATTGTGAACACGCTTTCTTTTTAGTCAGTTTTTAAAAGAAAGAACAATATCCTAATAAGAGAACTCTTAATTTGGGATTACAATATTACCGTTGTAGGCATACAAATTTTTTTGAATTTAGATTCAATAAATAATTTAGACTATATTTTAAATTCAAGATATATTGTTTCAAATAAATATTATGGGCTAACATATAATTGAATTAATTATACAGTCTATAGAGTATGTAGTTTATATATCTACAATGTGAATATGTATGAAATACATGAATTTAATTAATAAGTATTAATCATGCATATTAATTAAATTCATGTATTTTCATTGATAAATGTTTAGTATTCCATACATATCTCAAGTTAAATGTATAAATTCACTCAGCTATTAATGTAGTTACATGTACTAACATTAACTAAGTTACTATATAAAGAGAGTTACTACATACAACTCTACAAATCAAAAGAAAAAATGGCTTCTCATCTCAAAGGTATAAAAAAATCAACCATGACAGATGGTATGCGTAGAGAATTATGTGAATACAAACAACAAAATCCAGCATGCACTCAAAAGCAATTGCAACAGTGGGTGTTAGAGAAGTTTAATTTGCAAGTTAGTCAAGCTACAATATCAAATACAATCAAGAGGTCAGCAGAGTATCTATCAATTTCTGACATTCCGAAAGATGATGCCAAAAGACATAAAGCTGCCAAATTTCCAGAATTAGAGAAGGCTCTGTACGAGTGGTTTGTTCATAACCAAGAGCGCGTTAATATGAGTGGGGAACTAATTGTAACAAAGGAAAAAGAGTTTCTAAAAAAGATGTATCCCATTGATACGCCTGATTTTCATTTTTCTCAAGGTTGGCTAGAGCACTTCAAATCAAGACACGGCATCAAGACATATCGTCGTTTTGGAGAAAGTGGTTCGGTTAATATGGAGGTGGTGGAGAACAATTTACAATCCATAAGAGAGAAACTTAATCAGTTTGCTATGAAAGATGTTTTCAATATGGATGAAACTGGATTGTTCTACAGGCTACAACCAGATCGTTCTCTTGCAACAAAGCAACTTGAAGGTAAGAAACAAGATAAGGAAAGACTTACAATTGTTATTTGCTGTAATGAGGATGGTTCTGAGAAAATTTCTTTATGGATATTTGGGAAGTACACAAAACCACGTTGTTTCAAGAATGTGAATTTGGGTAGCATGGATTGTGAATATCGTGCCAACAAAAGAGCATGGATGACTGGGATTTTATTCCAAGAATACGTTCAACAACTTGATGCAAAAATGGATGGTAGAAAAATTCTTTTAATTGTTGATAACTGTCCTGCTCATCCAAAAAATATTGAAGGTTTGAGAAATATTGAATTATTTTTTTTGCCACCTAACACAACATCAAAGATTTAGCCTTGTGATGCAAGGATCATACGAGCTTTTAAGATGCATTATCGGCGATGGTTTTATCGAAATATTTTGGAGGGTTTTGAAATTGGGAGCCCGAATCCAGAAAAGATTAATGTTTTAGAAGCAATGAATCTTGCAATCTCGGCATGGAAAATAGATGTCCACTCAAGTACTATTGCAAATTGTTTCAGGCATTGTAAACTCTGATTGCCAGATGGTGAATCCTAGGAAAATCAAGAACAAATGGACAATGACAGCTTACAACAATTGCAGAATCTAATCAATGGATTGAATTATCATCATGCAATGAATGTTGAAGATGTTTTAAACTATCCGGGAGAAAATGACACAAGTTTGGAGTTGCCTACGGATGAACAAATAATTGAGAGTGTTATGGAAAGCAACAAAGAAGATGAAGTGGAAGACGATAGTGTGGAATTAGAACAAGTTTCGCGCAAAGATGCTTTGAAAGCAACAATCACCTTACATCACTTTCTTTTACAATATGAGAACTCTACACCAGATTTTCTTAATGCTCTAAGAAAGGTTAGAGATGAGATTCAAGGTGATATTAATTTTAAAAAGAAACAAGTAACATTAGATTCATATTTTCAGAAATCTTCTTAGATTAGTTATGAATTATATGAAAAATATTTTTACAGATCATGAATTATTAATTTATATGTCAAATGGGACCTATATGAATTTATTTTTTCGTATTATCTTATAAATTTAGCGAATTATTAATTTATCACGTTGGTCCCGACTAGGGACCGAAAAAAATTATTATTTTAACGAAATTATTAATTTATCGAGTATTAATTTAACGAGGTTCTACGGTATAATGTTGTTTTTACTTTAAGAACGTGTCCAAATCGGCTTTGACTTTGTTCTTGAGATCCTGTTCCATTACGACCGTGGCAAATGTTGCTGGATGAGTAAAAGGCACTGATATCCACCGTCTGTTTATGTTGATGAATAATCTCATCACTTCATTTCCCCTCTGCTCGATTTCATCAAATTTCGTGCGAATGTGTTGAAGATAAAGGACGAAGGAGTCGACGTTTATCCTTCTTCCTTATCTTCAGAAGAAATGAATTCAGACCGGTTTTATCATCCTTTTCTTTGATCCAACAAACTCTGGCGCCGAGGAAATTGTCTACTACGATGATGTTCTGATTAGAGTCGTCGAGAAGGAGGTTGATTTCATTGGATTTGTTTCCCGAGAAAAAGTTGGTGAAATTAGAATCTTCAAGACAGGGTAAAGAATTTAGGTACGTGCTAATTTGTCGATAGAGTTGGTTTTCTTGCATGTGTGGTTGAATTGAGGGGCCTTGTGTTACGGAAGTCAAATGTATATAGTGTGAATGAGTCACAATTATTATACCAAAAAACGATCAACGTTGGTCGCTAAATTGGTAAAAATAATAAAATAATAATTTTAAATACATTACCGACCAACATTGGTCGCTATTTGGCCGCTAATTTCGTCAAACTGTTGACCGGACTGGTCAGACTTGTTTGGTCAAAGAAATTTCCAGATTAGCGACCAACGTTGGTCGCTTAAGAGGACCCACGTTTAAGATTAGCAACCAACGTTGGTCGCTTAATAAGGAGTAACTGTTGGGCCAGATTAGCGACCAACCTTGGTCGCCAACCTGGGGAAATATAAATAAATCTGATTTATAGTTGGCGACCGACGTTGGTCGCTAATGTTAAATTATATATATTTAGCGACCAAAGTTGGTGGCTCTCAGGTCAACATTAGGTCAAAATTAAACTCACTTTTGTATTTACTGTCTAAATAATATAAATGTAAGCAGTTAACACTTTTGTAATACAAGGGATGAATAGACTAAAATATACTCTAACATGCTATATATGCAGTTAAGTAGTACTATGAAGCGTGCGTGCGTATCCATATATATATATATATATATNAATAAATGGACAATGACAGCTTACAACAATTGCAGAATCTAATCAATGGATTGAATTATCATCATGCAATGAATGTTGAAGATGTTTTGAACTATCCGGGAGAAAATGATACAAGTTTGGAGTTGCCTACGGATGAACAAATAATTGAGAGTGTTATGGAAAGCAACAAAGACGATGAAGTGGAAGACGATAGTGTGGAATTAGAACAAGTTTCGCGCAAAGATGCTTTGAAAGCAACAATCACCTTACATCACTTTCTTTTACAATATGAGAACTCTACACCAGATTTTCTTAATGCTCTAAGAAAGGTTAGAGATGAGATTCAAGGTGATATTAATTTTAAAAAGAAACAAGTAACATTAGATTCGTATTTTCAGAAATCTTCTTAGATTAGTTATGAATTATATGAAAAATATTTTTACAGATCATGAATTATTAATTTATATGTCAAATGGAACCTATATAAATTTATTTTTTCGTATTATCTTATAAATTTAGCGAATTATTAATTTACCACGTTGGTCTCGACTATGGACCGGAGAAAATTATTATTTTAGCGAGATTATTAATTTATCGAGTATTAATTTAACGAGATTCTACTGTATAAGTCCAATACATATGGACTAAATGAGTAAGTCTTAATCCATTGGGCTAGCCTATTTAATTGGGCTAAAGTGATGAGCTCATTTCATTAGGCCCAAGATATCATCTTCCTAAAGGCTCAGTTTGGTGCCACACGTGAAATGACGTGGCATGCCAAGTCAAACCGAAGAGCCAATAGCATCATGCCATGTGTTAAAATGACAAGGGATGCCAAATCAAATTAGAAGGCCAATGAAAATGCGCCGCACGTGCAAGTGACATGTTCTGGCCAATCAAATGCGACCTTGTCATACTTCAGTCTGATTGGTCGGAAAGAGTTTGTTCTTATCATAACTCTTCCCTCCCACAACTATAAATAGGGGTCTTCATAACCTAGAAAAGACACCAGAAGTTATAACAAGAAGCAAGAAAGAGCTCGTGGGTCAAACGCTGCAAATTCCTCCACAAGTTCAAGTTCAAGCTCAAGAACAAAAAACAAATCAAGTTCAAACTCACGAACAAAGAACAAATCAAGTTCAAGTTCAAGTTCAAGCAATCAAGATCAAGCTTAAGAACGAAGAACAAATCAAGATTCAAGGAGTACAAGTTCAAATCAAAGTTCGTGCTAGTTGAAATCAACATCATCGTTCGTGGCAACAACTACATATTTAAGATCAAGCTCAAAGGCCCTTGGATTTATTTACAATTGAAAAAGTAGAATCAGAGGAATCATAGAGATTGTAACATTCAAATTACTCGAAATCAAATACTACAATTGTTACAATATTTTAAGTCTCAGTCATTTTCTCAACGCAAATTTATTAATCTCTACCTCTCATCTCAACTTTTCAATCACCAAAGTTTAAGAACATCGAAATGGCTTCAAAGAAAATTAACACCAGATCAACTTCCACCAAGGCTACTAATTCCAGGTTCTATGCTGATAAAGAAAGCATCCTCAATGTTACCTTTGGAAGCTTTGGACAAACTACAAGGAGCAAGGAAAGTTCTTTAAGACAACAAGCACTCCAAGTGTCGTGTCCCTGTTTTTGGATCTTCATCCTCAAAAGGAGATATATCTTCCACAAATGCACCTGAAGGAGGAGGCGATGTTGTTGAAAAGATTAAGAAAACTCTTGCTCTACTTGACCTCTGGGGATCCAAGAACTCTACCGTGAAGGAAGATGATGATGCTTCAATCGATGGATCCTCTCCACTTACACCGTATAACGTGAGCAAATCAAGGATCAATCTGTGTGACAATCTATGCTACTCTCCATCATCCACAACAATCATGCAAGCCATGGTGACAAACACTTCATCTGCGGAGGAGCAGTTGACAAACTTGATGGAAGCAATCGGTGGCTTGACCAAGTGCATGCAAAATCAAGATGCTAGAATTGACAAGTTAACAGACATAGTGGAATCTTGATGGAAGAAGAATCCACCCATGCACCTGGCAAGTTCCCAGAAGTCCAAGATATTTATCCTCTCCCACGACAAGTTGAATCCACTAAGGAAATTCCAGTCTCTTCGGAAGGGATGATTCCAATCAATCAACTAAGTTCATTGAAGGGATAATAAAAAACAAAATATGAAATTGCTTCCAAGTCCTCCTTTACCTACGCAAAGCCGTACACTTTAAGGATCGATATGTTACACTTCAAGGATCGATATGTTAAAGATGTCTGTTGGCTATCAACCTCTAAAATTTTGACAGTTTGATGGAAAAGGCAATCCAAAGTAACATATGGCGCACTTCATTGAGACATGCAACAATGCTGGGACTTATGGAGATTACCTCGTCAAGCAGTTTATCCACTCATTAAAAGAAAATGCTTTTGACTGGTACACAGACCTCGAGGTTGGATCTATTGATAGCTTGGATTAACTAGAGCAAGAGTTCCTCAATCGCCTCTATAGTACGAGATGCACTATGAGTATGATAGAACTTACAAATACTCATCAACAAAAGGGTGAACCAGTTATCGACTTTATCAATCGTTGGAGGAATGCAAGCCTCAACTGCAAAGAGAGGCTTAGTGAAGTTTCTGGCATAGAGATGTGCATCCAAGGCATGCATTGGGGACTGAGCTACATCTTGCAAGGTATCAAGCCTAGTATATTTGAAGAACTTACGACTCGTGCCCATGACATGGAGTTAAGCATGGCCTCCGCTGGAAATAAAAGGCTGCCTATCTATGAGCCTTGCAAAGGGAACGATAAGAAAGAAGTTAGGAAATGGAGCAAGTTTGCGCCCAAGTCTGAAAACAAAGAAGCTATGACAACACATCACATGTGATGTTCACAACGAAGGTAAGCAAGAAGCAGAGTACGAAATCCACTTCTTTTTAAGATAAACCAAGTGGAAAGTTGACTCTAAAAGAAATGCAAGAGAAGGAGTACCCATTTCTGGATTCTGATATGCCAGCAATTTTTGAAGAACTCCTCGAGTTAAATCTCATTGAGCTTTCGGAGATGAAGTAACCAAAGAAAGCTAGTAAAACGAAAGACCCAAATTACTGCAAATACCATCGACTTGTGAGCCACCCTCTAGAGAAGTGCTTTGTCTTCAAGGACAAAGTTATGGACTTGGCTTGTGAAAAAAAAAAATCGTACTTGAAGATGAGAAAGCAAGCACAAACCAAGTCTCTATCACCTTTGGCTCATCCAGTCCGCATGAATTATGTGGTTTTAAAGAAAGTAAAGATGAAGAATTACTGGAGAAAAACAAAGTTGAAGTCGATCAACCTGATGATGATGAAGGTTGGACGTTGGTGACTCATCGTGGGCGCCATAGAAGGAGCCCACGAATAAAATCAATAGAACAACCAACAATAAAATGATGGTAAAAAGACCAAGGAAACAGAATCCAGTTAGGCTTTTGAAGAAAGCAAAAGTGGAGGTGCACCACCCTCAAAAGCCACGACATCCAATGACCTTGGAGAATTTCTCGCCATGTTGGTTCCGCATGAAGATTTCTTGTGATGGTACTGAGGCCTCTTGTTGCAATGCTGATAAAGGGGAAGAAAAGAGTGATGACCTACCACTGGAACCATCTTCAGAAAATCTCATCGAGTCTATTCCTCAAGAAGTTAACGCGTGCGAGGAAAAAGTTATGTTCACAAATGACGATCTTTTACTAGGTGACACTACTCATAACCGTCCGTTGTACCTGGTTGGCTATATGCACGATGAAAGGGTAAATCAAATTTTGGTTGATGGAGGATCCTCAGTGAATATCTTGTCAATTCACACTGTGAAATAACTTGGTATTCCCATGAACGAACTTTCAGAAAGTCGTGTCATGATTCAAGGATTCAACCAAGGGGGGTAAAGAGCCATAGGCGATCAAGTTGGGAATTACCGTTGAAGAAATACAATCAAGTGCATGGCTGCATCTGATCTATGCAAAGACTTCATACAACGTCTTGCTTGGAAGGCCTTGGATACATGAGAATAAAGTGGTTCCATCTACCTACCATCAATGTTTGAAGTACTACGAGGGGGAAATCGAGAAGAAGATAGTTGTTGATGACGAGCCATTCACCGAGGCTGAATCACACTTCGCCGATGGAAAGTTCTAGCTAAAGAATCGCACTGTGAAGGAGCTAAAAACTGATGATGTCATGAATGGCAAGAATGACGAGTCCATAACTAAGAAAGCTGAAGTGGTTGCTGAAAAACCAAAGATGTTGCTGAGAAGGTGCGCCCTAGCTCAAATAAATCTCATAAAGGGAACATTGTGTCTCATGGAAAGAAATTAACTCCTGCACTTTGCTATGTCCCTAAAAAGAAGAAAGATAAGGGAGAATTGGCCAAACTCCAAATCAATATTCTAAGGGAGTTAACTCTTCCTATCAAATGAATTGAGGCAGTAAAATTGCCATCAACGCTACTTGCAGGGTTTGTGGCCCAAAATCCTTAGCAGAATGTGTCACTCCCTACGAAGCGTACAAATGAAGGCTTTGATCCTAATGCTTATAGGCTATTTGCAAAAGCTGGATACAATCCAAATGAGCTATCAAAATTAGGGAAGCTCCCATCAGAAGCTGCTACAAGGCAACCACGTGAAGGTTTGGGGTACAAGCAATCATCACTAGTTCGCATCTCTATAAGAAGGGCAAGCAGTAATTATATCACTATAGACGATGAATCTGTCGCTTTTAACAGACCTTCAGTCTTTGACCGGCTTGGAAAATCAACTGTGAGGACTTCTGTATTTGAGAGATTGGGTCCATTAAAGAAGGGGAACAAGTTCCAGAGAAATTATCAAAGCATAAGAACACCCGCTTCGCCAGAAATCAAGAAGATCTTTAAGGATTTCCAAAGTTTGGTTTCTTCTAGAATGAGGCGACAAACAAAACTTGTGGTTTCATGTAAAGAAGTACTGAAGGTAAAGCCATATATTGTGGTCTACACTAAGCAACGTGACGAAGATCAAGAAAGTGTGGGTTCTTCGTATCATGTTACTGTACAAGGCGAGAATGGTGTTCCATCTCTAATAGAGGATGATGCAGAATTGGAGGATGTTTCATCATGTTATCACATATCCTTCAATGATGGGGACCCTCAAGAAGATGAAGATGCAAAGGATGTAAAGACAACAGTGAACGCTTTGAAAGAATTAAACCTTGACACTGAGGAAGAACCGAAGCCTACTTATCTATGTGCTTTACTAGCAGTCGATGAGGAAAGCACTTATATGGAGTTACTCAAGGAGTTTAAAGATGTCTTTTCTTGGAGTTACAAAGAGATGCCTGGATTAGACCCTAAAGTAGCAGTCCATCACCTTGCAGTCAAGAATGGCGCTCGTCTTGTTAAACAAGCTCAAAGGCGCTTTAGGCCGGACTTGGTTCCCCTGATTGAAACTGAATTTAACAAACTCATCTAAGATGGCTTTATTCGTGAAGTTAAATATCCAACACAGGTTTTAAGTATTGTCCCTGTAAGGAAGAAAAATGGCCAGATTTGAGTGTGCATTGACGTCAGGGATCTCAACAATGCGTGTCCGAAAGATGAATTCTCGCTTCCTATTCCAGAGCTGATGATCGATGCTACTACTGGCTATGAGGCAATGTCATTTATGGATGGTTCATCAGGCTATAACCAAATTCGCATGGTGCCAAAAGATGAAGAGCTTACTACATTCCGCACCCCTAAGAGTATTTATTGCTACAAGATAATGCCTTTTGGCTTGAAGAACGCTGGTGCTACTTACAAAAGGTCTATGCAAAATATTTTCGATGACCTTTTCCACAAAAATGTTGAATGCCATGTTGACAACTTGGTGGTAAAATCGAGAAAGAGGAGCGACCACTTGAAAGACTTGAGGATGGTGTTTGAATTGCTCAAGAGGTACCAACTTAGGATGAATCCATTGAAATTCGCATTTGGAGTTACTTTTGGAAAGTTTCTTGGTTTCATTGTCCGACATCAAAGGATCAAAATTAATCAAGCCAAAGTGGATGCCATTTTGAATATGCCCGAGCCTCGCGATATTCATGAATTGAAATGTCTGCAAGGAAAGCTAGCATACCTTAGGAGATTCATCTCAAACCTAGCTGAGAGGTGCCAACCATTCAGCCGCCTCATAAAGAAAGGCGTTCCTTTCAACTAGGACCAAGCTTGTAGCAATTCCTTTGAAAGAAACAAAACTTACTTGATGAAGCCTCCGATTTTGGTAGCCCCTATACCTGTAAAGCCATTGATACTATATATTTCAGCGTAAGAAAGGTCTGTTGGAGCGCCGTTGGCCCAAGAAAATAGTGAAGGAAAAGAAAACTCCCTTTACTACTTGAGTAGGATGATGACACCAAATGAGCTGAATTATTTTGCCAATCAAAAATTTATGTTTGGCACTAGTCTTCTCAATCCAAAAGTTGAAGCACTACTTTCAAGCTCATGTCGTTCGTCTTATTTCTAGAGTAAATCCGATCAAGTTTGTGATGTCAAAACCTGTCCTTAGTGATCGACTATCAAGGTGGTACCTCCAGTTTCAACAGTTTGAAATTGTGTACATCCCTCAAAAGGCTATAAAAGGACAATCGTTAGCAGACTTCTTGGCAGATCACCCTATACCTGATGATTGGGAGCTAACTGACGAACTACCTAATGAGGACGCTATGGTCATTGAAGTTCAACCTCCATAGAAGATGTACTTTGATGGTGCTGCACATCGCGAAAGATCTGGTGCTGGCGTAGTATTTGTCACCTCTCAAGGCGAAGTTCTACCCTACTCTTTTATGTTGACACAACTCTGCTCTAACAACGTTGCTAAGTATCAAGCATTAATACTTGGGCTTGAAATAGCTGTCGAAATAAAGCGGTTGCAATTCCAAGTATTTGGTAACTCTCAGTTAGTGATCAACCAGCTTTTAGGTAGTTACGATGTCAAGAAACCTGAACTACGCCCATATTCTAGAAAATTAATAGGGTGGATCGGTGACGTGACTATTTAACATGTACCTACGAAAGAAAACAAAAAGGTTGATGCTTTAGCTGCCCTAGCTTTAACGTCAACCCTGCCAGATCAAACGCAAGTTACTATCTACCAAAAATGGATAGTACCGCCGCCAAATGAGGGTAAAAGTGAAGAAAATGAACTCAAGCATCTTGTCGCTGTTTCTGAAACTGAGAAGGAAGAATGGCGACAACCCATTATCGATTACTTGAGCTACGGGATACTTCCAAAAAATCCGAGGAGAAGGACTAAAATCTGTCGTCGTGCACCACGCTTCCTTTACTAAAAAGATACCCTATACATAAAATAATTGGAGGGAGTACTCTTGCGATGCTTAGGGGAAGATGAAGCACTCCAAGCGTTGCAAGAAGCGCACTCTGGGGTATGTGAATCACATCAGTCTGGACCAAAGCTCAACTTTCATATAAAAAGGATGAGATATTATTGGCCAACGATGGTAAAAGATTACTTGGACTACGCTCGAAGATGCAAGGCTTGCTAATTCCATGCAAATTTTATCCATTAGCCTCCCGAAGTGTTGCACCCGACTGTTGCATCCTTCCCATTTGACGCTTGGGAATTGGATGTTGTAAGACCACTGCCAAAGTCCTCTGGTGGGCACCTATACATCTTGGCTGCAACTGACTACTTCTCAAATATGAGCTGAAGTTGTTGCTCTTAAGGAAGTAAAGAAGGACAATGTTGCAAGTTTCATCTGAGTAAACATTATCTATCGCATTGGCATTCCTCGTTACATAATAACAGATAATGGCAAGCCGTTAGACAATAGGTTGATGAACAAGATTTGTGAACTCTTTGGCTTCAAGCAACGTAACTCTTCTATGTAAAATGTTGTCGCCAATGGTCTAGCCGAGGCATTCAACTAGACTCTATGCAACTTGTTAAAGAAAGTCGTCTCCAAATCCAAACAGCGCTGGCATGACCGTGTGGAAGAGACTCTGTGGGCATATAGGAAAATTCACCGCTCGCCAACACAAGCGACCCCTTATGCACTCGTTTATGGAGTTGAAGTCGTCTTGCCATGCGAGCGTCAAATACCTTCATTACGATTAGCTATTCAAGAAGGGATCAATGATGAAGAAAATGCTCGACTTCGATTAGCATAATTGGAGGCTATTGATGAAAAGAGGTTGGAAGCTCAACAGAGTCTTGAATGTTATCAAGGTCGATTGCTCACCCCTTCAACAAAAGAGTTCGCTCGAGATCCTTTCAAGTAGGAGATCAAGTCCTTGCCGTACGAAGACCCATTATTACTTCCCATAAACCTGTAGCGAAGTTCACTTCAAAATGGGATGGGCCATATGACGTACAAGAAACTTACTCAAGTGGGGCTTACAAGCTGGTTGATGCAGATGGCATGAGAATCGGCCCTATCAATGGCAAGTTTTTGAAGAAGTATTATCCTTGAAGTTGTAACCCTTCTTGACGCATGAGCCTAAACCATATGTTCCTATACTCCTGGACCGCAAGAGTATAAACTGTGTACGACCCAAAAAAAAGGTCCGCTAGGTCGAAAACCTCAAAAGAGATAGCCTAGGCAAAAGTTAGGACATAAAAAAAAAATTCACCCATTATGAACTACGGTATGACTTGATCCTCTTCACCGAGGTACATAGGCAGCTTAGAGTTTCATTCTAAGTTCAGTCGCACAAGTTCAAAGGATACATATTGCCCCAATTGTTGTCCAAATGAATTACAATGGAAGTAATTCATTCAACCAACACTTGAAAATCGGGCTGAAATATTATTCTTTTGTTGAACTTTGGATCTCATATGACTTATAGGGCAATCCTCCATGGTAAAATTGTGTCTACAATGGGATGATTATAGTCTTTTAGGAGGCTACCAAGTATTTGCACTGAAGCTCAGGGATTCACTATGTCTTCATGTTCGTCAAATCTTTAAATCCGTCGATATTCAAGTTTGCTACTCTTCAAATTGAAATATTTAAGCCCTCCAAGTTGAAGTTTCTAAATTGAAATCTTCAAGTCCATCGGTCTTCAAGTTGAAGTCTTCATGTTCTCTGCTCTTTAAGTTCGCTGCTCTTCAAGTTGAAATATTTAAACCCTCCAACTCTCCAAGTTGAAGTCTTCAAGTTGAAATCTACAAATTCGCCGGTCTTAAAGTTGAATTGTTTAAGCCCTCCAAATCTTCAAGTTGAAGTCTTCAAGTCTGCTAGTTTTTCAAGTTGAATTTTTAATGTCCGCCACTCTTCAAATTGAAGTCTACAAAGTCCGCCAAATTTTTAAAGTTTCCAAATGTTCAAGTCAATGTCATCAAGTCCACGAAGTCTTCGAGTTGAAGCTTTCTAATTTTTCAATTTTAAGGTGGACATATAAGTCCCTTTGCACCTTTAAGTTGGCCTCTTCGTGGGTTTGTCCTTAAAAGGAACTATACTTTCCAATCTTAAGGTGGACATGTAAGTCTCTCTGATATCTGGTTCACCTTGAGAGTAATCTCTCCGTTAGTCGGGCCACATTGAGAGTAATCTCTCCGATACTCGGGCCACCTTAAGAGTAATCTCTTCGATAGTCAGGTCACCTTGAGAGTAATCTCTCCGATAGTCGGGCCACCTTGAGAGTAATCTCTCCAATATACTCATCCCCTCATACCATAAGATTGTCTTCTTCATGAATCATCTCGTTATACAAAAACAAATCCTTCTCGTTTGACCTAAAATAAACAAAAAAAAAACAAAAAAAACAAAAAAAAATACGCATAAGAAGAAATTGACTTCTATTATTTTCTAATTGCCGAAGGCAAACCTGGAATGGCTCCTTTGCACAGCAAATTGATGCTCATAAATCGGAGAGCACACTGCGCATTGTATAGATGATTAAAGGCTGCTATTGTGAAGTAACTTCCGATGTGGACATTGTTATAATTGGTTTTCTACAAGGATTTGACTTGTTGAGGCCGTGGTGGTATCCGGTTTAGGAAGGAGTTTTGCTGGCAAAACTAAGTTTTTTTTACGCCTGAGAATTTCATGGCAAATCATGGATCAAACGGTCCTATGTGGTTACCTTATTGTCTGAAGCAAAGTAAATTGCCAAATTAAATGCCATGTGGATGCAGTAAAGACAACATATGAATTCAACTAATCTAGCTTAACCATTACTGTTGGATTCTTTTAGAATGAAGGGAAAGTTGAATCATTGGCAATGTTGGATTCAAGTGCTAAATATTCTGTACCTACGTTAGCATTATTCCTATATAAATAAGAATTGACTCTAAAAAGTCTCAAGCAATATACTGCGGGGTAAATTTTATCTAATCGGGCTTCAAATTTAATGCTCCGCTAATACTTCAAGCCTAGTCTTTTAATATCAAAATGTTTATACTTTCATAAGTCTTGAAGTAAGGGTATTTGTAGGTATATAAATTTTATTGAATTTAGATTCAATAAAATAATTTGGACTATATTTTAAATTCAAGATATATTGGTCCATAAAAATATTATGGGCTAATATGTATTTGAATTAATTATATAAATTCAATACATATGGACTAAATGAGTATGTCTTAATCCATTGGGCTAGCCCATTTAATTGGGCTAAAGTGATGAGCCCATTTCATTAGGCCCAAGATACCATCTTCATAAAGGCCCAGTTTGGTGTCACACGTGAAATGACGTGGCATGCCAAGTCAAACCGAAGAGTCAATAGGATCATGCCATGTGTCAAAATGACAAGGCATGCCAAGCCAAATTAGAAGGCCAATGAAAACGCACCATATGTGCAAGTGACATGTTCTGACCAATCAAAGGTGGTCTTGTCACACTTCAGTCTGATTGGTCGGAAAGAGTTTGTTCTTATCATAACTCTTCCCTCCCACAACTATAAATAGGGGTCTTCATAACCCAGAAAAGACACCAGAAGTTATAACAAGAAGCAAGAAAAAGCTCATGGATCAAACGCTGCAAATTCCTCCACAAGTTCAAGTTCAAGCAATCAAGTCAAGCTCAAGAACGAAGAACAAATCAAGTTCAAGCTCAAGCAATCAAGCTCAAGCTCAAGAACAAAGAACAAATCAAGATTCAAGGAGCACGAGTTCAAATCAAAGTTCGTGCTAGTTGAATTCAAGATCATCATGCGTGGCAACAACTACATATGCAAGATCAAGCTCAAAGGCTCTTAGATTTATTTACAATTGGAAAAGTAAAATCAAAGGAATCATAAAGATTGTAACATTCAATATTACTCGAAATCAAATACTACGATTGTTGCAATATTTTCAGTCTTCGATTATTTTCTCGACGCAAATTTATTGTCTGCAACCGCTAATGAGAATCTTTCACAGTCACACAAATAATATGCTATATTTAAAATCACAAGTTTCATCAAAAAAATTTATAGCCACGCAAATATTATGATATGCTTTTAAGCACAAGTTAAAAAAATATTTTTTTTTTTCTTAAACTTTATACCTAATCAAATAAGTTCATATTAAGTAAAACAGAAAGAAGTATATGTTTACCAAATGTAGGTTGTATAATTTTTTCCCAGATTGTATATATTGTATAAAAAAAAATTCTCTCTACTTTTTAAAAATCCAAAAATAAAATTAAAGCGACTAATATTATTATTTTTTATATAACAACAATAATAATAATACACAATAATTTTTTTAAGTGAGTTTCGAGAAGATAAAATGTACGCAGGCTTACTCCTACTCCGAAGGAAATTATTTTTTTTATATGTACAAAAAAGTCCCAACCTTGAATCAAACATCGGATCCTCGAAGGCGCATAATAAGAGCCCTAGAAACGATGAAACAAAATGCCAAATCGTCAATAAAATAACGGCTCTTTTGTCTAATGTCGGTCGTCGCTCCTCGCCGGGTCCCTCTAAAATTGCCACGTCGTCCATTCTCATTATTTTGATTATTTTTTTCACCCATTCTCATTATTTTGACAGCCCAGACGACCGTTACACATACAACTCTGTCCGTCTCTTCTTCACTACCATCCCACCATTTACACTCTTCTCACAACTTGCTTTACTCTCTTTTTTAGGAAGAAAATGACAGCAGCAAGTGCAGCCACCAAGCACTGCAAGAAGGCCGTGAAGATGGGTCTATCTCTCTTCTGCAGAACATTCAATTCCTCTAAATGGTGAATTTCCCTATGCCGCCTAAACTTTATTTCTTGGAAAAAAGAATTCAAATTTACTGTAACTTTGTTACCATTCTTGTGTGTGTATGCAGCAAGACAATGGCGAAGATGGCGGTGGCGAGGATTAAATTGCTGAGGAACAAGAGGGAAGTGGTTGTACGGCAAATGAGGAGAGACATTGCTATGCTTCTTGAGTCCCGTCAGGATGCCACTGCTCGTATTCGGGTAATCTTTCCTTAATCTGAATTTCTTTTTCTTTCTTCATGTTCTTATATAACCTCTGAATTCTGAAATGGGGTTGATGCGTAGTTGATTGATTGATCCAATGATGTGTATGTAACCTGGAAATTAGCTCTATTTGGCAATTTTTTTGAGTAATTGAATCGGGGATTTGCTATATCATGTCTCGTGGTAAGCTGTATTGTTACTGCTTAGAATTAGTAATGAAACCCTTGTGGATCATTTAGCTTAAGACATAGGTTTTGCTTTTTAAAAATATTATAGGGTTTCTACAGAGATATTTCTTTATAGCAGATGACTTCTTTTTAATGACCTTTTTTATGCTTCTGACTAAACTTGGAGAATGTAATTAAGTAATCGTGTTGAATTAGCTTGACTGTGTTTATGCTCTTTCTCATTCAGTAACACTTTTGCTTACTTTAAAACTATAGTATTTTGCTACAATTTATTAATTTTTACCATGGGATTGAACTACTGAAGTTCCCCTCCTCCTCCCAGTTTTACCATCTCCTGCTATACATGACATGTAGGTATTACTAATATTTCAGACCAGGGTACCTCTGCTATCAGAACTTTCTGTTTTTGTTTACTAATCAATGTGATAGTAAAGAGCTCTTTTATTTAATGAAAGCCTTTCCAAATTCCAATTTACTTTATGATCTGTTGGATGATCTTGAAGTCGCTTAAACAGACCCATCATATAATGTAATATGAGGATACCTCTACTTTTGTTTTGATATCCAACATCTGATTTTAGTATGAAATCTTCTTTGTTCAAATTAAACTAGAATTTTCTTATTTCTTTTGTTTATGATCCTTTTAAAGAGGTTGTTGTCCGTATATCAACTCTGTGTGCTGATCATTTGGAACGAACGTACACATTCTTCACTTTTGTAGGTTGAACATGTGATAAGAGAACAAAATATATTACAAGCAAATGAGTTCCTCGAGCTCTTCTGTGAACTTATTGTGGCTAGACTTCCTATTATTGCAAAGCAAAAGTAAGGTGTCTCAAGCTGTATAATTACTTTCTAACAAAATTTTAAGTTAAGAGTATACGACAAAGCTCACAGATACCCTTGCTTTCTATTGATCTGCCTGTTGCAGGGAATGTCCAGCTGATCTGAAAGAGGGGATATCAAGTTTGATTTTTGCAGCCCCTCGGTGCTCAGATATTCCAGAATTGATGAGAATTAAAGATGTTTTTGAGAAGAAATATGGTAAAGATTTTGTTTCTGCAGCCACTGATCTGCGACCCAATGCTGGTGTAAACCGAACGGTAATCATATTTCTTCTCTTATAAACTCATGGATTTCTTTACTATTAATAAATATATCTATTACTTGTGTACTTGGAGGGCCTAAAAGAAGTGGAAAATTGTTGTTCCAGCTCATTGAGAAGCTCTCTGTGAAGACTCCAAGTGGTGAAGTTAAACTTAAAATCATGAAGGAAATAGCCAAGGAATACCAGGTCGATTGGGACACTGCAGAATCAGAGGTGGAGCTTCTCAAGCCACCAGAAGAGCGTATAGTGTGTCTCTCACTCTCAAAATCCTTCTAAATCTGTCTGTGGTGCCAAACAATGCTCGATGACCGTCTAACTAATCTCTATTCTCTTTGATCAGGACGGACCTGACGGCTTTGTAAGTGCCACTAGCTTGCCCCTGAAGCCAACCCCAAAGCAACCTGCTGAGCCTACTAACCTTCCGAGGAATTCAGAGCAACCTGCTGAGTCTAATGACCTTCCGAGGTATTCATTCAACTGATGGAAATTTGGATTTGTTATTCCCTTTTTCTGCAAAAAAACAATGATTTTGCTTTTGTTCCTTTAAACAAAATCTTTGACTTGGCTGATGTCAGAATCCATCTCCTGAAACTACAACAGGGCTTCAGATGATGGAGAATCGAAAGTCACCAAATTTGACGACCCAGCATCAGCAGCTAAAGCAGCTGCTGAATCTGCCAAGCAAGCTATTGCGGCTGCTGAAGCAGCTGCATATTTGGCCAGTAAAGATGCAAAAGCATCTACTGGTCGTCATCACTCTATGAATAATGCAACTGTTGACAATATTCCTTGTGTTTCTGGTGCTCCTATCCCCAAGTTCTCTCGAAATGATGGGGCACCAACTTCTCAGTCTATAGTTGATCTGTATGATGATCATTGGAGTAAGAACATGAGAAATCCTGAAAATACTGAGATGAAAAGATCACCGAAGTTCTGTAGGAGACATAGCTATAATGTTCCATCCTCAAATTCCAATATGAAGTATGATGATGATTCAGATTGTGATGAGGAAATTGAGATGGAAGATCCGCCGAGTGGCAATGCATATCAACACAGCCCACCTACTGATGCTAATGGTGGAAAGTTCTATAGAAGGCACAGCTATAATGTTCCGTCCTCACATTCCGGTATCAAGTTTGATGAATCAGATGGGGATGAAGAGATAGAAACTGAAGAAGCCAGAACAGGTTCCAACCGAGCCCCCAACCGGCCTGCACCTCAAGTACCTCGGGTTCATCCCAAATTGCCTGACTACGACACACTTGCTGCTCGCTTTGAGTCTCTCAATTCCCGGAATTTTCGGACATAGATTATCAGGACTCATGGGATCAGATACATTTTGTGCCAGTCAATATATAGGATAATACAGTACAGAAACCAAGTTATATGTTAAATGGTTCATTATATAGTATGTATTGCATGGAGTAAAAGTAGTTCCTTGTCTCAATTTTATACAAATTTTGGTGTAATATCCATTTCGCAAGTTAAACTAGAAGTACCAACTACCCTTGGTATACTTATGATTAGTAACATCGTTTATTGCATTAGCATCTCGTGTTTAAATTTTATGTTACAAATGAAATCTGTAATACATATAATATAATAGTCATTCTAAATTTTTATAGGATAAGATATCTTATTTTTCTTAATTAAAATGTTCGATGGATTGAGAAAACATAACTGTCAACGTTCCTTGTCTTGCTAAGAGAACGGATTATCAGATTTTTCGTGTCATTTGTAATTGTTAGGAAGCATTACCTTTCAAAACAACGAAAAGAAACAACAGTTATACTTGTTTTTTCAAGATGATGATCATTAGATCCTATTGTATATACCTACCAGTTTGATTCTTTTTTTGGATATTTTCCTTCAAAGGGACAAATGACAATATAATCATTGATAAGAAAATCAGCACAAAAGGAATGGGGAGCTATTAAGTTTGAGGGTCAAACTCAAAAAATAAGGTGGTCATTTCTAATTCCCGCAAAAAATGATCTCAATAAACTAGGGTGTTCTTCTTTGCAATTTACCCTTTTATTGTATTTTATTTTCTTTATTTAAGTAGAAAAAGAGAAATGGAAAAGAAATTGAAAAAACCCAAGGGAGATGGGAAGGACCCGCTAGTCGCTCCTTATCTTTGAGGAAGCAGAGTTAGCCGTTCTCCTTGCTGTCCGAGGTACTAGATAAACAGCGCAGGGGACTTTACATATGTTTCTCTCCTTCTTTATTGCTGAACAGTAGCTTAGCTTTTATCCAGGTTATATTTCTTTTATCTTCTCTCTATCTATTTGCTGTTTCCTATGTTCATTTCTTAACCACTTCTCCTCTATCAGCTTTCAATACTTAAATAAGTGTTTGGGACGACTAAAATAGCTGCTTCTACCTCAATTTTTCTGTGTTTATGCTACTGAATGAATGCTTATGCAATCTTTCCCTTCCTTCTTTATCATTTTGTTTTCTGGTGTTCCTCCATTTTTATGTGGGCTGGCCGCCGGTGGTGTGGCGGAAGGGGGAGTGACGGTAGGAGTGCAGTTGTGATCGGACACTTTAATTGAAGCTTTTGCATTTCTTTTATTTAGAAGAATTCGCTCCACTTCTGTCATTTAATATTAGTTCCTGACAGCAAAATCATGAAAGCATAGCCTTTAGCCCATTCATGGCGCACTTACGTTTCTTGACAAAGTTCAAGAGAAGAATGCATATGATTGATTAGATAACAAGTAACGAGTGCAATTTTACCCAATAAGCGAAATTTTACAGTCAAACACTCACAGAGGACCATAATTACTTCACTTGTTTCAGTTTTTTTTTCTTATTAAAAAAGTATAGAGTTCTGCCTCGCCAATTAGCAAGAGCCCTTTTTCATAAATTCCTTGTTATGTCGTGATATTCTTATACCTAATTGACCTGATTAATCTGGCAAAAAGTTCCCTCATTTAACTCTAAAAACACTTTCTTCACGCTGTTGCACCTCCACTAGAGAATATTTTCTCTAACGAGTCTTTTCTTGATGAGTAAATATGTTTTTCTGAAATCTTAAAGTACTTTATCTTCAAAGGTTGAAGTTGGCAGGTAAAAAATAAACACCTTACGAGGAAAGCTAGATCACTCTCTATATAAGGGTAGTTACCCTTATCTCACAGATATTGCCTTTGCCATTCTGGTACTCTGAATGCTTTGAGAATGTACCAGATACTGAGTTTTGTTCATCATCTAGTGTGACTAAGCTCTTGTGGGTCTTAGCAGATACTGCATTCAGGAAATCTGAGATGCAACTGTTCTATAAAGGGAGATATGTTGACTTCGTCTGCTGCTTTATGCAAAGCTACGCACGATGTGTCTGTGCTGGTACCTTCTAAACAAAAAGGAAAAGTTTTTTCAAGGGGCTTGTGGATTAAATCTCGTACAAGGAGGCCTTTGGGAAGCATATTTGGATCCTGGATAGTGGAGAGATCTATTCCTATCCGTCTGTTCATTCCAGCTCGTGTTAGTGGTATTACTTATGTTATACTATGATTTCTTTTGTGGATGAGTTGTAATCTCTCTGATTTATGTAATTATTTTGTCTAGATATTAAATGCTTCGAGTGATTTGGCAGATGGGAATGGTACTGCGAAATGCTTGAACAGCAATTCTTCCATCCTAAAGCAGGTCTTGATTGATTTTATAGACGAGGATAGTTTTTTCAAAGATGAAATTGATACAGCTTCAGATTGTGGCAAAATTTTTTCAACCGAAGGTCAGACCGTTGAGGAGCCATGGCTATGCGAATCTTCCTCGCTTCTTCATCATTTGGCAGAGTCAGATGCTCCTGTTGATTTCATTTGCGATGACAAGATAGTTAAGGGTCTTGACTGTGAAAATTTAGAATCAAGATGCTTAAATCAGTCTACACTTAGTGAGAATTTCTTGTCCAAGTATGAGGTAAATGCTAATGATGCTTCATCAGGAACCTCGTATGAAACATATGCCTATGTGGAGGAGCCCTGGTTACTTCAAGCATGTACCTCTTCTCCTAGTTTTGATGCTGGGACGGCTCCGGACGACTGTAAAGTTGAACAGTCAGATGAAGCTCAACCTTCGTTTAGCAATCAGCTTGAACAATTAGCTCAACCTTCATCTAGCAATCAACATGAACAAATACCTGAGAAGTTGTTGCCTGTTGATCAAAATGATGCAATTTCCAAGGAAGACTCAGTTACAACAATTATTCTGATTAATTCTTCGGTATGTACTGTGCAAAGAATTGCTGTTTTGGAAAATGAGAAACTGGTTGAACTGTTGCTGGAACCGGTGAAAAATAATGTGCAGTGTGATAGTGTATATCTAGGAGTAGTTACAAAGTTAGTTCCACACATGGGTGGTGCATTTGTAAATATTGGCACTTCAAGACCCTCCTTTATGGATATAAAGCCCAACAGAGAACCGTTTATTTTCCCCCCATTTTGTCATGATTTAAGGGGAAAAATAATTAAAGGTACTGTGGTTGACATGCTTGAAGAGAATCAATGTTTTCCTGGAAATGAATCCACTTTAGAAGAAGTGGATAGAGATGAGATTGAAGATGCTGATATAGAGGACGATTCCATGGAATACATGGACAATGAGTTTGGGGAGCATGAAAGGGGGGACACTTGTAATATTTCAGAAGTCCTTGTAGAGAATTGTAATGGTAGTTTAACTGATCATGGGCTTGAATCTCATTCAGAGAAATATCTGGAAGAATCCAGTGGAATTGGGTACCAATCGCAGAATCCAACTATTGAGTATACTGTGAATGGTAATGAAGTGTCACAAAGAGATGAAAGCAAGTGGGTCAAAGTCCGGAAAGGCACTAAAATAATTGCTCAAGTTGTTAAAGAAGGATTGGGCACGAAGGGCCCGACACTGACTGCTTATCCAAAATTAAGGAGCAGATTCTGGGTATTACATGTTTCATGATTCTGTTTCTCACAGCTGAAAGTCCATTTTTAGAAGCCCCAATCTAATTGGTTCTCCTCTTCCCAGGTTTTAGCTCCTCGCGGCAACACAATAGGTATTTCAAAGAAGATCGCTGGTGTTGAGCGCACACGTTTAAGAGTCATTGCAAAAACTTTGCAGCCTCAAGGATTTGGTCTTACGGTAAGGACAGTTGCAGCCGGTCATTCATTAACTGAATTGCAGAAGGACTTGGAAGGCTTGCTTTCAACTTGGAAAAGTATAATTGAGCATGCAAAGTCAGCAGCTCTTGCCGCAGATGAAGGTGTTGATGGAGCAGTTCCCGTTATGCTTCACCAGGCAATGGGTCAAACACTGTCTGTTGTTCAGGATTATTTTAGCGATCAGGTCTGCTCAATCTTGGTTCTTCCCTTCGTGGATTGTTCAGTTTATTCTTTTATGGAACTTCTGGTTAGGGCTGGCCTTCCTTAAATTAGCACGAATGCATGTTATACTTTCTTATGCTGGCCTTGATGTTCAGGTGAAGAGTTTGGTGGTTGATTCTCCTAGGACATATCATGAGGTATGGACTTAGCCATTTATCAGGCAGTGGAAGTGAAAAGGTTTTTGACCAATAAACGCAATTGCATGTCTTGCTTGGTGTTTTATGTTCCTTTGAGATAGTTTGTTATATGTGAGCATGGAAGCGGTTTTGATAATTTTCATTTCCAATGCTGAGTGGTTTTTGGTAATAAGGAGTTGCAAATACTGGTGGTGAATAAGATTATTTTGGATTAGTAAGACCCCAGTGAATAAACTATTTAAGAAGTAAAACTAGATTGTTTCAGTATTTTTTCTTAGTTTTTTTTTTTTGAAAATGTAATGGATATTTTATAAAAGAATAGCACCCAGAGTGTGCAATGGATGAGTAGTACAACAATCTGCAGTATGCATCTCAGTACATTAGCTACTGGTGAAAAGAACTGCGGGAAATTAACTTTAGTTTTTATGCTAAAACGTGATCTGTGCTTTAAGTTACAACTATTTTCCTTTTTACCTTTCAAAGTATTTCTTTCCTTCCATACAGTCCACAGTACATCGCTGGTATAGTGTTCGACAACTTTTTTTCGCCTTTTTATGGTCCTCTTCTATTCCAACAATGTAGCAGGTCTTAGACGATTTTGGCATGCACCATCTAGCTTGTTTCAGTATTAGCTCTCTGGTTAAATCAAGGCATTCTCTAACTTTGAAGTTTGAAGGTGACATCAGAAGAAAAAGCAAACTGTAGTCAGATATAGCAGTTTATTCAATTTAATATCCAAAAGAAATGTCATGCTGACATATAAAGATAGTGAGGACAATATACATGATAGATAGACTTCAAATCAGTTGGTTTCCCTTACTCCTCTTTTTCATTAGGGTGGGGTTTAAGACAACTTCAGATCATGTTCTCATACTTAAGAAATTTGGATCAATGCCTTTTATTGAAGCCTGTGGGCTAGCAATTGTTAGGGATCTGTTGAATTTTATTGTGCTCTAATATATGTATATGTATAACTGGGCTCTGTTCAGGTTACAAACTATCTTCAAGAAATTGCACCTAATCTTTGTGAAAGAGTTGAATTGTACGGCAAAATAACTCCGCTGTTTGATGAATACAAGATTGAGGAAGAAATAGACAACATTCTCAGCAAAAGGTGGAAATCACTTAGTTTTTTTCCTAGTACTTTCTTTTAGCTTTACATTCTTTTATGAGGTTATTTTAACTTTTTTGGTGAATCAACATGTTTTCCTGTTAAAATGATGTTTCTCTTTAACACTTTAATTTGTAAAATCTGCAGGGTTCCCCTTGATAACGGAGGTTATCTAGTGATTGAACAGACAGAGGCTTTAGTCTCCATCGATGTAAATGGTGGGCATTGTGTGCTTGGTCAAGGGACTTCACAAGAGATAGCAATTCTCAATGTTAACCTTGCAGCTGCCAGACAAGTATGTAGACCTGTATCTTGTTATGATTACGTATTATATTCCTAGGCATTGATTTTCTGCACCTGAGAAAGTTGGTTACCAGATGCATTTGGGTAGTTGGAAAATAAATCGGGAGATGCTTAGAAGACCCTTTTCTGTAAATTAGGAGATGCTTAGTGTTTGATGGAAAGATACTTCGATCTTTCTGTCAGAGCTATATGCTTAGAAGATCCTTTCCTATAAATTCGGGCATGCTATATTGCTTCTCTTTTTTCCTGTGGTACATAAGGCGCCTGATTCAAGTAGTCATTTGTCGCTTATTAGTAACTTATTAGGTTCCAGAACAGAAGAAAATTCCGTAAGTCGTTTGGTACGCGGGATAAGGTGGGATAAGATGGGGTAAAGTGTGGTACTAAATTTATACCATGTTTGTTGATGGTATAATTTATCTCGGGATAAAATTATACCATCAACCAAACACGGTATAAACCTAGTCCCATACTTAATCCTGGATATCCCATCTTATCCCACTTTATACCATTAAACTTGGTATTATTTTATCCCACCTCCCAGGTGAGATAAATTATTCTAGGGATTATAATCCCAGGACTATAATACCGCCATAATTTAGTCCACGTACCATACGACCCATAAATGATCTATTATGGAAAACTAACTTTGTTTAATAACGGAAACTACAGAGAGAACATTTGCAATATCGTTTTGATTCTTCTATTGGTTTGGGAGTATTGAAGGACATAGCATGTCACTTTTATTGCTGAACATCTGGTTTTCATTTTTTTGGATAACCGAGAAATCCCCGAGGACCGGTGTCGCACAGTTTGAAACCGGTGGATAATGGGTCTGCCCTCTACACTTCTCCTATTGAATACCAGGCTTTTGTCTACGACAATATTCTAGCTCATGACCTGCGCCTAATCCACACATCACGCTCTGCACTCTTACTGCTTGGCCAAAGCCTTCAGGGCAACCTCTGGTTGCTTTTCTACTGGTGCTATCTAAGTCACGTTAATTTGATTCAAACTTTAAGAAACTTGTGAAAAGAAAGGGAAAGGAAAAGGAAGAAACTCATAAACCAATATAAATGAGATGTTATATGCTCGTTTTTGCTTTGACCATAAGCTAGTATTCATCATTCTAATTCAAGAAATTTTATTGATGTCTCTTTCTCTGGAGAGTCAATATTATTCACTTTGGAACTGATACATCTTTATTAGAGATATTGCTTCATGTTTGTTTGCTTACTGCATTTGTAGATTCATTAAGGTGTCTCTGGTTAGATATGAACCTTTTATTCGAGGCTCCAAGCTAGTTACTGAAATGTATTGCAACATAAGGTTACTATGGTTTTCTTTCTATTTGTTATGTTTATTCTTAAGACAGATTCCAATGTTTAATTCATCATATGATAAATGTGGTTATTGAGGATATACTGAAATTATTCTCAGATTGCTAGGGAAATAAGGCTGAGAGATATCGGTGGCATTATTGTGGTGGATTTCATAGATATGTTGGATGATTGTAAGTAAACAGCTCTCTCTCTCTCTCTCTCTCTCTCTCTCTGTGGGTGTGTTCTTTAGGTGGTATTGATGCACAAAATTTTTGTGGTTCTGTTAGGCTAGACTTATTTTTCTCGCGTGCAATAATATTGTAATTGCAATTGAAAATAAGAAAGAAAAGAGGGAGACGTGAAAAGTTATAATATTGTCATGTAATATCCGAAATTGAAGATATCTTTGTTGAATGCTTGGTCACTGTACCGACATTACTTGTATCACATGACACCTATAGTTCAGCAGCTAAAACTGGCACATAATCAGACTGAAAGTTGCATGATCAGCCCCAGCCTACGTTGCTTCTCCCAAAACTGTATATGATACTAAGCTCATACCATATCATTTTTCATGATATCTTGAAGCCAACAACACGTTATGAAGATGTAGTCCTCTTTATTTGCTTTATTTGGTACTGATGTGCTCACAAAGCATGTATACATGCATGACCATATGTTACGCAATTGTTTGAAAGTCTTCTTTCCTTTTATTTCGTCTTCAGCAAATAAGAGATTGGTCTACGAGGAGGTCAAGAAGACCGTTGAGAGAGATCGATCAACAGTTAAGGTGTCTGAATTGTCCAGACATGGGCTTATGGAGATTACAAGGAAAAGAGTATGTTATTTGGCTCTAAAGTTCTTTGTAATTTTATCAAAGAAGCGAACTATTGAATTTGATAAGCGAACTATTGAAAGTCATAATTACACTAGCTCAATTGTCTATCTTAATCATGGTTGGGTGACTTCATCTTCTACCTGACAGGTTCGACCTAGTGTGACATTCATGATCAGTGAACCATGTGCATGCTGTCATGGGACGGGGAGAGTGGAAGCTTTAGAGACTGCATACTCTAAGATTGAACGTGAAATTTGCCGGCTGCTAGTAAGTAAACTAAAAACTTAGAAATACCTTTTCAAGGTTATGTTCTTGGGTTTTCCTCTCGTTATTATCCTGCAAGTTGCAAAAGCTCGGTCCAAAATCATGTAGTTCTCTAACCAGTTATCCATTTTTACCACTTGTCTCCATCGCTCCTTCTTTTTCTTTGTTAATTTTCTTTTTGCATACTCCCTAGCTTTCAGTTTATGAGAACCCATTTGATTAGGCACGGAGTTTAAGAAAAGAGAGAAGACTTTTTAACTTGTGGTGTAAAATGAAGCACATATATTTTGTGTGGCTATAAATCATTGCATAAAGGTAAACTGTTTCCAAATAGGGAAAGGGGTCATTCTTTTTGACACGAACTAAAAAAGAAATAGGTTCACATAAATTGAAACAGAGGGAGTATAATTTAGCATGTTCAACATAATAACCGGATTTTCCAAAAACTAATTCTTGTTTTCTATGTTTCTTGTGTTGATCAGTGCACAATGGATCAGAAGGCAGACCCTGAAAACCCCAAGTCTTGGCCCAGATTTATTCTCAGGGTTGATCAGTACATGTCTAACTTTTTGACTTCAGGAAAGAGGACAAGGCTAGCAATCTTGAGTAGTTCTCTAAAAGTGTGGCTTCTTCTAAAGGTATGCTCAAACATTTTGTTCATTTTCATAATTAAATAGCACTTTTGTTCTGTATTTGCTGATATCTGCAAGGTGTGATTGACCAGGTTGCTAGAGGTTTTACAAAGGGAACCTTTGAGCTAAAACCTTTGACAGGTGACAAGGAGTATAAGAATGGACATGAAACCGCTATTTCAATGTTACGACCCACAGAGGGCGGATTTCACCCCCCTCGGAAAAAAATCACCCTCTTCCCCATCAAAAAGTGGAAGAGTAGTGGAAAGTGATCTTGCTTCCTTTAAGAATCATCTGTACATGTATCAATTCACAATGCAAGGTATAATTTTAGTAAACCAATTCTTTCGTCCTTAGGTCAGCTTTTTCCCTCTGAGTTTTTCTCCTCGGCTAAGTAGGTCGGTAGGTTGGTATAAGAAATAGCTGGTTTTATGAGAAACCCAATTTTGCATAGCATGTACAAATGGTAATAATCTGTTCCATTAATTATCTTGCCTCGCCTTTTTGCAAGCCACAATATAGACATTTATCTCATAGTCATGAGCTTTCGTCATGCTGTGATAGCATGATGCTGGATAGCATATTACTTTAAGTTTTCCCTTTAAATCAAACTCTTCATTTTACTTTTCGAGTATAGACACTCTCTCTCCTCGGGTTTTCATTCAATCACGGCGAACTAGTGATTCAAGGGGCAAAATCTTTGTTTGATTGACTTAAACTTTCAGTGAAAACGATTGAAATAAAAGATGTTGCCCTGTGTTCGAATAGAGGTGGATAAAAAGAGACTTAACTTACAGAAAAGCGTAGTCTCTAATTTTCATTTAGCTTTTAGGGGATCAAGGAATGGCCTGCAGAAAGGAGAGTCGCAGTAAAAGATGCCTCAACTTCGAAAGCTAGACTATCTTTTGTTTATGGCAAACTTTTCACTGCCTTTTACCATTGTACGCAAAGTTGGCGCTGGTTGTTTTGCTGGAAATTTGGACCTTGGCTCCTACCCTGTTATCGATTCTGCACCACCTTGCTTATGGCAAGATCAAGTGATCGCTCCTTTGCCCAAGCAGATTTGCCTGGAAATGATAATGGGTGAATAATGTCTATCAGCTCCCGTTTACCCTCTCAAGTAACATAAATGGCTAGGTTTATCACTTATTCATCTCAATAATTGCAGTCCTAGTTCAACTTGCGCAAGTCTGCATATGGCATGGTACTGGGACTGGCAGCAAGTACGAGATGTCCAACTCTCAATTGCAGACTAGGCAAAACGAGTAAAAATAGCAACTTCACAGCTGTAGTACTTTGAACACTTCTGCAAGTTATACTACGGCAAAATGTAACCACAAAGAGGATGAGAATACCTTGCACTCCAAACTTAACCGAAAACAAAGCAAGAACAATCCATCATTTGAAAGTATACATCAAATAAGCAAAACCAATGCGGCGCAAGAATAGGAAAATATTCTGAATTCACATAGAAATGCCTGAATTGGATATCTCCATAATGTAAAAAAATCGATAATACAATCAAATGGTTATTGTAAATTTTCACAAGTGTACAATCTAGGGAAAGCTTAAATAGGATACAACAGAAGTGATTAACAGCAACACCGAGAGGAAAAGATATCGGAGCATGTATACGGTCTCAGCTTATCTTCAAGTTCTTGTGCTGTTGGAAGTGGTTCCATCCTATATTTGTTACTTTGGACACAACAGAACTCATACAAATTTCTGCATGCTCCTTTACTAAATGGATAGACTCTTTCAGGAATGTTCCTGCCAATCAATGCAAGTTCAAAATTAAGGCTCAAGGACAAGACAAATTCCTGATGAGAATACATGCCTCCATTTGCTTTTGTTATATAAATTAAATCACTCAAAGATGTTGACCATATCTGCAACTATCATTGAGTACTGGCTCAAAGGAAAAACGGAGATATACCTGCCTCTACCCAGTGAATAGAATCACACAAGAATTTGAGGGAAATAACCAACCTCAGATATTGGATGCGCCGTCGTCTCACAAGCTCATAAGTGGTCTGATTTGTCAAAATTAGGTAGCTGGTTTAAGAAACATAAGTTCAGTCACTTTGGCTAGAGGAGAAAAACAAATATCAGGGGGAATAATATAAGCACAAATATGTTGGCTGACCAAACTTAACATGTCAATTTAGTTGACTTGATAAAGTGGTAGATTTCATTTTCAATTTTCTGAAGATAGACGTCAGAAAATCTTCATATTTCCCATCTTATTAGGCTAGCAACCTAACCAAACCAGATTTTACTCGCAAATTCTAAAGTTTGAGTAGCTTAGAGTTAATATGTTTCTACCTCCCTCACAAGACTGAAAGGCGGTAACCAGGCTTCCTATTCCATCTTTTCTTTACACGAGATATATATTATCTTAAAGAAATCATTACATACTTTCCCATAATTATAAACCTTGCCAGCCAAACAGAGGGTTCCAGATTCCAGGAATCCCATATAACTCTTTTTTTTAAAGGGGACTAACGCACATAATTTTAAGAACTTAAAATCTAACAAACTTCAAAAAATACGCCATTATATGCCGGGCAATGCTAAACAAAGAGTCTATATTCCAGTAAAGAGAAATCTTACCTATGGAAAAGTAAGAGGAGGAGAAGAAAGATGAGGCAGAAAAACAGAGTAACTAGCAGCATGATCATAATTGCATATAACCACCTGCAATGAAGCAATTATAGCATTTGACTTCAGATTCAATTAAAGATGAAAGCTGGATAACAGGTTTCACAACAAGGCTAGTCTTTTTATGGTGGTATGTGTGTGCATTCAACAAACACATGTAAATAGAGATAAAAATCAATAATCATGTCCACACCATCTTGACACATCAGCTTGAGCTTTCATGAGGATCCAGGCCCCTTCTTTAACTACTGTTTCCCATTGTTATTTTGTCTCTAGAAAATTGGTTTTTGCAACCTTATACAACCAAAGTAGTGCCTTCTTCAAGCTTCACTTCTCAGAAGAGGATAAGATATTTCAAACAACAAGTCAAATATTCCAATACGCGCATGTTTAAATTTCACCAACTGAAGCTTTTGATTTAGGAAGAATATACAACAGTCAACAGTTTTTAGCTTCAGCTAAAGCAAATGAATCTTATGAGTTGGCATCTTTCAATTTGGGTAGGAAAACTAACAAGTTCACAGGGTTCCGCTAGTTTTTTTGGTTGGGGGACAATGAAACATATTATCCTTCTCCAGTTCTCCCAATGCTCCCAAACCAACATCCATCTTTATGTACTTCAGGGAAGCAAGATATCATTAAAGGAGCAGAGGAGAAACATGTTTAAGGGCAATAACCAGAGGCTAAGCAGAAAAGCTCTTAAAAGATAAAGCATCATGAAAAGTTCATACCAAGGCTTTGATATGTCAGACTTCAAGAACTGAATATATAATGTGCCAGTCCAAAGGGATAAGGCTGTTTCTCCACAAATGTACCACCTGTTATATCAGGCAAGGAAATAAACTAGCCAAGACGATTTGCTTAAAACTCTAAAATTAAAGAAATAACATGCAGTGCATATGTGTCCCGACATGTAATATAAGCAGTTATTACCAGTTGAAAGTTCAGGAAAATCAAGCATCCTCACATGCTCCGTGCGTGTTTATAGATGAAGAAAAATACATATAATTACGAGAAAGTACAATATTACAAGTCCCCTACTAGTGTCTCTCATTGTGGTCTTAATACTAGAACCATGATCATGTCACTTCCACAGAACATATAATAATGAATTAGACAAATCAAAGTACATATATCTTCCAAGCCCACAAAATCAGTTCAACGTATTCTTACAACAATCTTTAAAATGAACCAACATCCTCTTACAGGTGTCTTGAACTGATGAACTCTTCTGACAGGGATATGTTCCCACCAATTCAAGCTAAAATTGAAGCCTCTTCATGAAAGCAAGAACCTCAAATGATACTTTAAATTCATTGCTTAGCTAGATAACTATGTTAGTATCATTTCTGGAAATGACATCAACAGTACAAGTTATATGTTTTTTTTTATATTTTTTTCGCAGGTACAAACAAACAATTTCAATCAAAATTGCAAGATTAGTTTACCGAACTGCGAGCAAGATACAAACACTGTTGGTGTATCAACTTAGTAGCATGGATGCTCACCAAAAACGACAATGATTACCCTGTCCTATGCATGTGCCAAGCCAAACACAGTGATGATCAAACTGTAGAACACATTTGTCACAATCATGACAATGTTTAGCTCGTGGAGGCTGCAAATCAAGCAGCGTAAAAATCAAAATCTGTTAAACATAACTGCACAAATGTAGATTAGTGGAATTAAAAGTTCTAGCCACTTAACAAGACAAATAGTCACTGGATAAGTCCCATTATAGAAATTGATCTCCTCCTATCACTAACTTTCCACAAAATTACTAAGATAATCATAAAGTATATTGGATAAGTAGGAGTGCTAATATTAGGACAAGTACAACAGCTGACCTATAAATCATAAATCAAAAGGTCATAAACCAATTGAAACAATTGAAAAATATATCTGCACTCAGCCCCATCTCAAGGAAAAGGGTTTAACAGAGGAAATTAGATATTGCAAAAGCTAAAGCAAAAGAACTAGATATGAAAACATGTCCACAAGTTTAGGGCATTGCTTATATACACGTGCTCACCAATAACTTTTTAAACTAAGAAGGTTGAGCATCATCCACTTCCCCCCCCCCCCCC
>MCJB01029924.1:15489-40302 GCA_002018475.1 Nicotiana obtusifolia | reverse complement strand
CCCCCCAAATAAAAAAAATTAGTAAGGGTTTGTTACTATGTGAGCAAGGGAAGTGGAAGAGCTATTTGATGAGACTTCATCAGATGATTGTACAAGACGGAGCTAGATCGATTAGAGAGAAAAAAGGTAAATCCTCCTCCTCTTTGACAATGGGTTAGCGAACAAAAGGAAAAAAAGGAGCAAGAAGCTCTAGAGTCTAGACATGGTTTACGAAAAAAGATATGTTCAACAATGAAGCGAAGAAGTCCCGGCCCTCTTTGGGTCTCTCCCTCACTCTTTCTCCTCGTTTTCTTCTTCCCAACCCTCTCTGTCATTCCAGAATCCAGATTTGGTACCCTGATTAATTTCATCAAACCTCATTTCTTCTCTTGCATTTTCTTTTAGATATTTCGGGGCAGTCATAGGAAGAAGAAGCACATTACACCATCAATGGAGTTACACATGTAATCAATGGCCTCTTTTACTTTAAAGAGCATATCTTGCATGTTTTGCAACTTGTCTATTGGCGAGATAATGCAGATCTTTTCTTTAATAAAAACATTACGTTAAATTTTTTCTTCTGAATGTGGGTTTAGTTTTTGGATCTAGTGTCAATGGAGCTTCTTGTGGAGGAATTAAAGATTATCTCAAAGTTAGATTTGCCAAGAAATTTATGCTCTTAAGTTGAAAGAATAGTTGTTTAATGGCCGGAAGAATTTCAGTTTAAAGACAGAATTTATCCATCGCGAAGGAAATTGAAGCTAAGGAAATGGGTTGAAATCCATAAAGAGAGAGCTTGCAGCAAAGGAAATTAAAATTCTATCCTTTTTCCTTAGAGAAACGTCATGTGTAAAGGAAGAAGACAATTTGATGACCCAAAAGACGAAAAAGCCCATTAGCTCATTTGTTGCTAGTGTGTTAATAGGGGTATTTTGGGTAAAACAAAAATAGGTAAAATACTAACATACTACCTTCATGTAGTATGTTAGCAAAAACCCATATATAAGTATATAATATATATTTACAGAGAGAGAAAGAGGGGGAGGGATCAACTAATAGTTTGGTTTATCTCTGTAAGAATAAACATATCAAGGATGAAACGATCATAACCTGGGAAATACAAGGAGCTTCAAAGAGTGTAAATAGTATAATAGAATATCTTGGAAATATAAGATGAATGTTTACAACAGAAATATATGTTAGCACCATGTTAATGACACAAGATTGCCTCATTTCCTTCCAAACCACCTAGGTAATCAGTAGTATGCTTCCAGATCATGTCACTTATTTGGCTAATCCAAAAATACTCCTATTATCATTAAGTATTACCAAAAGTACCAAAACACTTACTTTGCATAAAAATAAAGACAAAGAAAGGGGGAGGTCCTACCTGCACAACATCACAGTAAGTGCAAGTCACACTTCTGGAAAAGAGAACAAACATTAGTTAGTACGGGAAACTGATGCTTTTGCTAATTGAATCTTACAATCTATAACTGCACAATCAATACGGAGTCATAGTTCTATCCAAAGGTGGTGCAAAAGGGAACATAGGAAAGAACAAACTAGTCTAAATTAGTATTTTTTCTTTTTATAACTGAGAAATCCCCAAGGGCTAATGGTGTAAGATTGAAAACTTGGTGGATAATGGGTCTGCTCCTCTACCCTTCTCCACTTAACTACTGGGCTTTTGTCGAAAGCAGGGTTCAAATCCATGTCATGCACTTAACCCACACATCGCGTGTTGCGCTCTTACCACTAGACCAACGGTTGGGGGCAAAATTCACAAGGTAAAATATTTCCCTAGCAACTGACTTAAATCACTATCAGAATCCAAGTTTACCTTAAACCACAAGAAGACTAAACTCATTATCTAGGACAACCAAGAGAATTTACAGAGGAGAAGCTTATGCCAACATCTTCCACAAGCTAAGCACTCCGTATCTACAATGAATTTCTAACTACTTCCAGAAATGATGAACAAGCAAGGACGCGTTATGTGACATAAACTCATGACCAGAACTAATGACAGATTATGTACACCAGCTTCCTAATAAATTCATCTAGTTTCACACCAAAGTTTATACTAGTATTTTGAGAGGGAAATGACCAAACTTGACACTGCAGACACTTGTATTACATGTCTATTAGTTATGGCTTTAAATGACCCAATAATAACACATCTCAGCAGAAAGTTTCATGATATTTCTTTTGATAAGGGATAAAAAAAAATATCATGAAAGATTCTCTTGAGATGTGTTACTATTGGGTCAATTAAAATGTTGTCCTTTGTTATTGAATGAAAGACTAGGCATTTCTCAACATACTTAGGAAATCATACAGGGTAGTTACAGCTTCTCCTTCATATAAAAAGGTACTGCACACCACAGTTAGCCATTTCATTGGAATATACCAATTGGGGGTATCTTATGATGCTGAGATGCCTTCTATATCTAAAACCATTAACATTTTTCTTCCAGATCTCATAGTTACATAAGCATCACACTGTGGAATGGATAATGTGTTATACCAACTTTGCCATCACCATAAGTTGTCCCCTATATCCTCCTAGTCCAACAAGTGTCATGAAATATAATAAAAGCAGATTTCAAATGATTGAATCAAACATTGATATCCTCGGTTCAAAAATTAATTAAGTTAAATCGAACCACAATGTAAGATGAAACAAATAGTGCTATGGTAGAGGCTGCAATATAGTAAACGAGCAGCTGTTTTAGAGATAACAAGAAAAGCATAAACATGGTGTTATTCAAGTTATCCTTACCTAAGAGATGTTCCACTAGGATACATATCCATAACCAGCTTTGTCCAAGCCATCGTACCACGGCCTAGGAGATTCCTTCCTAACTGGTTCCTGTCGATTGTAACAACTACATCCATTTTTGCTTGAAGCAGGTTGTCTTTGCTTGATCATTTTACATCACAATAGGCAGAAAATAGTAGCAATTAGATAAGCCTGCAGAACTCTCCACATATTTACACTGGAATATTTCAAAGATATGCCAGGAGAACATAATAATTTACTTTCCATGTAACGAACAAGAAAGGAAATTCTCTTACTTTGAGGTCATTGATGCCCTATTACGCGACATATCTGCCTCATTGACAACTCTCATGGCATCAAGAACGTAACTACATGTTCAACAGAAATTTTAACTGAGCACACAAATGCAACTTTACCGGCCCTTCAGTGAAGTAGCACCGAAGTTAGTAAAGACTAATAAATGGATAGTAAATCAAAAGGTAGAAGTGTGCATGAAATTACCCAGGAGAAGAACCAGAGGTGATGAAGTATTGAGCTAGTGTAGCTGCAAACAGCAGCAAATATATAATTGTGTACCTTGAAAGCAAGGAAGAGGGTCTCAGTAGTTTTAGCAAAAACACCTAAATAAAAGTGAAATCTCTAAAAAATCATTAAGAATGGTCAAAATAGGGCCATTTTATTCGACTCCATCATTTTCCTTTTGAATAAGAGACTTATTTGAATAAGATATATCTATTTCTGTTTCCTTTTTTGGTCAGATTATCCAAATACAGAAAGAGGTCATTCCTTTTAAATTAGTCTAAAAAGTAAGTAGCAAGCAAAAAGACTCAATTTCATTTGTTCAATGCACTGTATCATGACAATCAATTCCTTCATAAGTTAGCTGCCAATGAATTAGATGAATCAAACAATGAAGTAAAGTGAGAGCACATTATTAGGTGAATAAAGACCTATTTTTTGCACTGTATTATTGGTATTTGCCTTCAATCACATCAATTCCTTCATAAGTTAGCTGCTAATTCCGGAAAAAAGACTCATTTTTTCACTGTATTATTGGTAATTTCTCTCATATAAATCAACTCCTTCATAAGTTAGCTCCTAATTCTGAAAAAAGACTCATACTCTGTCCTCAAGAAGCAAAGAGAGAGCAATTACCATGGCTCTTGCTTAGTTTTGTGAATCAAATCTTCGTCAAAGACAAATATAACGGCCACATAGATCAAGTGCAGTATCACCAACGCTATTCTCAAGCAAAAAGTCGATCTCCGAGCTACAATTAAACAAGCAAAAGTTAATAATTCAGGTTTAAAAACTCCTAAATGTAAATACATGAAAATAGATCAATTGAAACAGCAAAAACGAAAGAATAATTACCGGGATCGGAAAGACATGGGAAGAAGTGGAGACAACGGTCGGAGAAACGATCCAATATGTCGCGTGAGAGGCCGCCGCCGCCGCATAATGCTCCCATTTCTCCTTTTTTAAAATAATCATTCACTTGGTAACACTTTTTTCTTCAATACACATTCCTTACAGTTCTCTGTTATACAATTAAGCGGCGGCCTGAATTACAAGCTGCTGCTTAGTGTTTTCAGTTTAGTCAGGACTTACCGGAGAGTTGAAAAACAACAAATCTAGTCTAGAGAGATATAGAGAGAGAAAGAGCTTGGCTTCGGTCCAGAACTTGTCTGACGTTTGGAGCAATGCCTGCTGAAATGACGAATTAACCCCTTTATTTTTTAAATGAAACACTTGCCTACTCAATGAAACATAAATTCTCCGTAAGAATAATTATTATTTGTCAGTTTTTTCAATTTTTATTAAATATATATTTATTTATCAAAATTTTTATTTTTAGCTTTAACAAAGTAAGATTGAAATATTATCAATATAACAAAAAAAACTCAAAAACCTGACGAAACCGATTGATTTGGTTTGGTTTCAATAAAAACCGAACCAATCCTGTACTATGTATACCTCTAATTTAAATCATATTAGGGCCTCGCTTTAGTCAATTAAATCTTAGCCATAAATTTTAAGATACTTCATGTGTCCCTAATCTAAGCTAGAACTTAGGAAAATGGAGAGAAGCGAAATGGAGAAGAGCCAGATCCTCAGGGAAGTTATATTTTCCTGTATCTTAATTTAAATGAGTACAGGTTTAAGTTTAAGAATACTAAGAAATTTTTTGAATTTTATAATTTTAAATTAAATATGTGTAGTATATTATATCAAAAATATATTTCGAACCTTTAGTCTTAAAAGTATTATTCCATTTCAATAAGGGAGTGTAAAATGAAAATATGGAAATTAGCGGAGGAGTTTAGGACTGATGTCAAACTTCCAAAGTTGCTCATTGTGAAATGAGTTCTTTTCAAATGGAGTTTCAGAAAAAACATCTTAAGATCGTAATAGTTTTTAAATGGAAAAATTTGTTAGTATGAAATTAAAGAAACAAATTGAAATTGACTAATCATATTATTACCAAGAAAGACAAAAAAATTCAGTTTACAATTTGTATTATGTTAATAGATAAATTTGTAAGTATTTAATAAGAGACTTTAATTAAAAGATTGAATTGATTGATTTAAAATGTAAAATAATACTATAAATTAAGGAGATGGGGAAGAAAGCGGCATTCAATATATGCTCAACTATCATATGCATTTCCAGTTAAACACATTAATCCATATCAAGTGTGAGTGCAACCAATTCAAGAATGGATCAGATTGTTTGTAATTGTTAAAAGATCACAATTCGAACATGTTAAGTTGTTAACTCAATCATATCTCTTTTCTTCTATTTAAAAACGAACCTCTTCAAGGCACGGAAAATACTTCATTTTAGAAAAAATCTAATTAGTTAACGTTTTCACTTGTAATTTTCGTAATACTGTGAATCGCATTAATTATGTGTCATGCTTGCTCATGTCTTAATGATTTACAAGATTATGAAATTTAGCAATATTCATCAACATTACTGGAGTGCACCTAAATTTGGCGTTACTCCTCTTCTTTCTATCTACCATCATGATATGTATTAGATTTTCGCAATTGAACTTATTTTCTTTTGACTTAAGTAGAAATAATGATGAAAAAACGGATCTTAACTTCACATTAACTTGGCACATGCAATGCTTTTAGTATCTTTAAGAAAATAAAATAAAAGATGCAATATGTCAAGGATATTCTATAATTAGATATTCTGGACATGATTAGCTAGAAAGGACATATACTCTTAGTAAAACTGAAAAGGATGTACATAGTTTTTAACTAGAAGCGATCTCCTTCAGACAACGTAACTAATACTCCATTTTGTTCATGTCGCCGCGACGTCAATCAACTCTAAACAGATCTTCTTCATTTTGTCTACATATTATATTAATACGTCACATGTTGTCCATATTCATCAAACTAATATCCCTATGCTGGTTTGTTGTCTTTTTCAACTGTTTATGAAGGAATGACAGGGGTATATTGATTATTTACCTTTTTAATCGTCCAAAAATGAATCTTCATTGATTATGTTTGGTATAACCGAAATTATTTTTTACGAAAAATATTGGGCTACTTATGACTATTGAATTTTATTTACTATATATATATGAAGTCACAAAACTATCTTTTTATTTATGTAAAAATAATTGAAATATTTATACTCATATAGTATAATAATAATAATCTCTCCGTTTCAAATTAGATGAGATACTTCCTTTTTACTCTATTCCAAAATAAATGACACATCTATAAATTTGAAAATAATTCAACTTTAAACTCTTTAGTTTACTCATTTTACCTTTAATGAATAGCTTTTATAACCACACAAATATTATGGTCCCACAAAACTTTTACCCCTTAAATTTTTAAGACCATAAATTTTAAAAGTCTTTTTCATTTTCTTAAATTCAGTGCCGAGTCAAACTAACTCATCTAAATCAAAGCGGAGGGAGTATAGTCTATGAGTTATAGAATTACACAAGTAGATTTTAGCGAGGTAATTAAACCAACTGGCCTAGGGTTGATGATGATATCATCATAAGATTCTTCTCACGTCGAACACGGCATTTTTTAACCTTTTGCTCATGTCTATGTTTTCCAGACGTAATTATATACAAGGTCAGAAATGATATGTGGATGCAGCTAGTACTCGAACTGAGTGAAACAAAAAAGGAGAATACCTCGAGAAAATTTAAGCTCTCATACATGGCGAAGCTAGGGGATCTTCTCTTGCACAGGGTTAGGATTTTGCTGTTACATGCTGTTGTTATTTGGTCGTCAAAGTTGGTCATGGCAGATGTACCAGCTATTTTTATATTTGGCGATTCGACTGTAGACGTTGGAACTAATAATTATGTAAATGGCAGTCTTGCTACAGCTAACAATCCTTACTACGGAATTGATTATCCACACCACACTGCTACAGGAAGGTTTAGCAATGGCTATAACCCCGCGGACATCATTGGTATATATATTCACTATTTCCTTTCTAAACTGATCAGCTCTCTGGAACTTTTTTGTTCACTATAACAATGATTATGCGGCTTTTTTATACTTTCATTTTGTGTGAAAGTATTATTACTTCAATAGTTAAAGATGTTTTTTGGACAATCATTTTATAAGTAATTTGAATTATATTAACTATATATGTACGTAGCGTAGACAAATCTAACAAAGAAATTAAATGATTGATTGTTTAGCGACGCACTTGGGTAATTATAAGGAAAGCCCGCCAGCCTTTTACGCCTTAGTTCAGAAAACGTCTAAAGCATTTAAGAGTAGCATACTTCGTGGTGTCAACTTTGCATCAGGAGGATCTGGCATTCTTGATGATACTGGAACTCCTGGATTTGTGAGATCTCAATATTACTCTTAATTATTTCTTACTCCATTCTTCTTTTTCTTTGCATTTATATATTCTGATGATATTGATGCACAATTTTGAGTGTTGCAGCATCATGTAGTATCGCTTACTCAACAAATAGAACAATTCCAAAGTGTATGCGGGAACATCACAGAAATATATGGAGATGACGACATAGCTTCAAAGCTGCTTGCAAATGCCTTCTACCTTATAAGTGTGGGAAGCAATGATTTCTTGGACCAATTCCGTTACGACTACAATATATCTGCACCTGAACTCATTACTGATCTCAGTCATAGCTTTGCCAATCACTTACAGGTTAGAATATTATGTTTTTTCCGAACTCTTAAATCTTGGATTAATCTTCCTTTTTCAGACCTAGCATTTTAGGATTTTCACTTGGAAAAATAAAATAAAAAAATATTCTTGAATGCAACCTCTTCCGGCAAAGTAGCTCTTAATTAATTACTTTCTACGTGCATTTCGTTCGACATAAGTCATTTTCCGTAAACTATTTTTTACGAGAAAATCATTTTGGTAGTTAGTTACCAACATGTATATTTTTAACGAAAATGACTTCCTTCGCTCCAAAAGGATTAAAATACCTCGAAAAATAATTTACGCACAAACAAAAAATTCAACAAAGACTATATAGAAGGTATTTATTAAACTAGGGAGAGAACGTGGTAGAAGGCTTTTTTCACAACTCATAAACTCTTGAATCTCTCTATATTGTAGCTACCTCTCCATAATAGAAAATATGTAGTACCACCCCTATTTATAATACTACAAACCAAATTTGACTAGAATTTAGAAAACCTATTCCGATATGATTTTGGTTGTGAATCCTAGTTTGACATAAATTAAATATACTAGTAAATACCAAATCCTAGACAACGTAGAAATACTAATTAATTTTGGTTTACTAATTAATCTTGGTTTAATTTTCAACATCCTTCCTTAAACCAAAATCTTCAGACTTGAGCATGCCATGAGTAACATCAAGCCTTGTAGAAGTTAAATACTTTAGGCTCTCTATTAATTTTCTATAATTTGTTGCATCAACAAAATCACGAGTGCCATCTTTAGTCAATTTCAATTTCTCATCAATATTGGCCATATATGATTTGGCTTTAACCATGGTAAATTCTTTCAAAATATCATAAACATATTTTTTCTTTCCTTTGAAATCATTTACTTCTCCAACTGCTTTGTGGGTACTCTTGTACACCCAATCAACTTCAATTGGCAATGTTATAGGTTGTAGAATAATGTCGTTAACGAACATTTCGTCATACTCCTTGAGACATGCAATTTCGAATAATGGCACGAAACTGATTGCACCTTCAATATCTATAATCATGTGTTGTTGTGTTTTTGGATCCCAAGTTGTTTCTTACTTAATTTGGGATTGATCAATAAAAACTTTCTGTTGATGAACCATCTTGTTTCTTTCATTACCGGGTTCATCGTCACTATCATCAAATAATTTTTCTCGTGAAACACCAATCTCTTTTGAATGAACGTCTCTTGCAACCAAATTTTCCTTTAAACCTGAGAATTTTTTTGCAGATCAATATGAATATTATTTGACTTCCATTCACATTTAATAGAATCTCTATTATTAGAAAAATTACATGTACCTTCTCTTATTTTCTCCTCTATTTTTGAATTTGGCCTTCTTGATTTATTTTCACCATTATTGTTGTGCTTCTTTTTCTTTTGGTTGATCATCCTTTTCTAGCGATGCATCATCTAATGTCTCATCTTTCTGTTGATTAAATGATCTCTCGTATGTCACCTATTCCCCTTGTAAATCACCAAGTCTGAGAGTGTTAAGATCTTTGGTAGCTTCAAGAATAACTTTTTTGTTGTTAAACTTCAAACTGAGAGACTGCAATATTTTTTCAACTATTTTAACATCTCCCAATACTTCTCCATTGATCCTTAAACAATTGAATATATCTTCAATTCTTGTAAAAAATTCTTTGATAGACTCTGTTGGTCTCATATATGGCTGACAACTGGTCCGGTCCGGTCACGGACCGAAATTTTTTTTCCGGTCCGGTACATTTACTGGGCAAAAATCGGACCCGACCGGTAATTTCCGGTCCGGTCCCCCCGGTTGAAAATGGGCCGACCGGATCGTGACCGGTACTGGTGGCCGGTCTACCGATTTTTTTCGGTCCGGTCCGACCGGTCATCCGATTATTTTATATATATATTTTTTTTTTAAATTATTGCCTCCTTTATTTAACTTTATAAATAAATGAAAAGTATGTTTCAAAGTTAAAACTTAGAATTAAAGAAGTTACAATAATATTCTTACAAACTTTGAATTAGTTTCAAAATTTATAATTAGATTCAAACCTTGAAATATATACAAAGTTAGTAAAATCATAAATTTTGTAGTAGAAGGAAATTATAAGTTTTTAAAAATATAACAACTAAATATTACTAACTTTGAATATATATTTGAAATAAAAAGTATGTTTCAAAGTTAAAACTTAGAATTAAAGAAGTTATAATAATATTCTTACAAACTTTGAATTAGTTTCAAAATTTATAATTAGATTCAAACCTTAAAATATATATAAAGTTAGTAAAATCATAAATTTTGTAGTAGAAGGAAATTATAAGTTTTTGAAAATATAACAACTAAATATTACTAACTTTGAATATATATTTGAAATGAAAAGTATGTTTCAAAGTTAAAACTTAGAATTAAAGAAGTTATAATAATATTCTTACAAACTTTGAATTAGTTTCAAATTTTATAATTAGATTCAAACCTTGAAATATATACAAAGTTAGTAAAAAATAAAATATAAGAACACAAGAGTTGTGATGTGAACTTGGAGCAATTTTATTAATATGTATTTTGATGTAGAAAATTACATTCTTTTAAATATGCTCGCTAGTCTTTTTAATATAACCGTAGGCTTTTTCTTAGGAACAGGTTGTTATTGTTCCGGTTCATCGTCTTCTTCTTGATCTTCTTCATCTTCCGTCTCATTGGTTTGATTCCCGTCTTCGCTTGTTCCGTCGCTCAAAATTTGATCCATGTACGCTCTATCTTTTTTTTGTGAAAGCTCCGGTATTCCAAAGTTTCTTCGCTCTGCTTTGATCCAATCTCTGAATAGAACTCCTGTTTCCATTGCTTCTTCTCTCAATGAATGTCTGTGATCTCCAATCTAAAATCTTCCCTGGCTGAAAGCGCTCTCCGACTCAACTGATGACGCTTGAATTGTCAATATATCGCGCGCCATTTTTGAAAGTATGGGAAATTGTGCTTCTTGATCCTTCCAGTAATCCAATAGATCGTGAGTTCTAAAATTTGTAAGTTTCGTCGGATATTGGATCAAGTAGACTTGGAACTCGCTGTATTCCTCCCCGTAGTCATCTTATTCTGAAAGTAGCTTCTGATCAAGTCCTCTAAAACTGTTCATCCCAGCATGCCGTTTGCTTATTTGAGAAGAACTTTCACCGGTTGAAAGTATCGGTGCAGTTGGTATAGTACTCTCTGCCCAAGCTTTGTACTTTCCGAAAACAGCCTGAAAATCTCTATAAACTTTACCACGAGCAGTATCTACACTCGGGTAGTTATTAGTTGCAATTTCAAGAGGTGTAATATCTAAATTTGCGTATATTTCCCGAACAAGTCGTTCAGGTAACTTTAATTTAAATGCAGGATGCAACACAGAAGCAATGTAAAAAAGTTGAGGAATTGGGAAAAAATATTTTTAAAATTTTTCAATCATGGCCTCTACAGCCATTTTATATTCTTTGTATTGCCTATATAATTTTAATAATTCAGATATGCCAGTTATATAATATAACATAGTAGGAGTAGTTGGATAATATTGTCCAGAAAATTCTAAAGTAGCATGATAAAAATTTTCTAAAAACTGGAGGAGATGTTCAACAAGGTTCCAATCTTCCTCCTTAAGGTGGTAAAGTTTCATAAAATAATATTATACATTTGAGTTATAGGCTCTCTATATTCGTAAGCAACAGTAATGCTTCATATAGAGTGTTCCACCTAGTACAAACTTCTTTTGGAACTCTCCTAATCGGCATTCCTAATTCTATACATTTTCTTTCCCATTCTCTTTTTCTTTCTTGATTTTTATTTCTAAAATAAAGGCAATAGCTACTTTAACCTTTTCAATAATGTTGTTAAATAAGTCAAGACCATCTTTGACTACTAAATTGTAGATATAACATGCACATCTAACAAGAAAAAATTCCTCAAAAGGGGGGTTTAAAATAGGTCTTAAATTCCTAAGTGCTTCTGTGTTGTTCGTAGCATTATCTACTGTAATACTAAAAACTTTATTAGTCAAACAATAAGCACGACAAATTGATGAAACAGTTTTGGAAATATAATTTCCCGTGTTTGGTTCATCAACTACTTTATATGCAATAATACGTTTTTGGAAGACCCAATCAGGATTTATCCAATGAACAGTAACAGTAATATAATCGCAGTTATTAGTAGAACGACCCATATCAGTAGTAAGACATACTCTAGTGTCAAAGTTATTAAATAAATATCTCAAATAATCTCTATTTTCGTTTTTAAATTTAATAATATCATTTTTAACAGTTGTTCTTGGAAAACCTTTAAAGGAAGGATTATATGTAGCTTGGATATATCAAACAAAACCAGTAGAAGAAGGAAAACTGTAAGGCAAACCCTCTACCGCAACTAGTTTAGCAATATTTTCTCTATCCCTTTGTTTATCATAACTAAGAATTCCTCTTGTTGTTTGGTTAAGTTTAGCTTGGATACCCGAGGATGCGTCATGTGCTACGCCCCCATGCTCGGTTCCAAGATAATACCCCCGCCCGCGTTGACCATTCCTTGGGATATTTCTTTATTAAGTGAGTTCTAATTTTACCCGTCCCACCTTCATTACCCCCAGTTAAACATCCACACATGTCCACAAAGACCACAAACGGCCCTCTGAGTATCCTTGTTCTTCTGTACAAATTCCCACACCTCAGATCTATCCTTACGTTGAACCGGGGCTCTAGTGGGAGGTACAGGAGGCAAGTCGGACTGAACTTCAGGTGGACTAGCTTCAAATTCACGTTGTTCTTCTAAATTAATCCCAGTTTGATAATTAAATTCCGCTTCTACGTTTTGTGAATCAAGTGGATTAAAGGAGCTAAAATCATGATAATATTGATTTTCTTCTACGTCTTGACTAGAACTACCAATAATTTCTTTACCTTTATTTCCCGAACGACCACGTGCCCGCCCCCCACTACTAGTTCCAATTGAACCTCTTTGAGACATAATTATAGCAAATAAAATAAATATATCACAAAAATATAATTAAAGAGTAGAGATAGGAACGACCAACCAATATAGCCGTATAATTGAGATGAAGTTGATACTTGAACCTTCACTTGATAGCAAGTTAGCAACTCCAAGTAAAACTTGATAAATAACCAAAATTGTATAATTTAGATTTAGACAAATAGCCAAAGTAACAAAATAGCAATATTGTAGATGATTTTGAGAGAATTAGAGAGAGTTTGATGATTTTTGTGAAAAATATGATGAAATAATGGGGTATTTATAAGAAAAAATAGTTAGGGTGGTTATGGGGTAAAATAGTCGTTTTTGGCCGTTGCCCAACGGCTATTTGCTCAATAGAGCCGTTGGCCAACGGCTATAATTTAAATCTAACGTTTTTACACTGCCGCTGGTCCGGTCCGGTTCCGGACCATTTCCTATCCGGTTCGTCTGGTCACAAATATTAAAACTGTGTCGCCACCGGTTCCGCTGACCCCCCCCCCCCAAACCCCCCTTAAATTGGTCCGGTTCCAAACGCTCCGGACCGGTCCGGGCCGGTTTCCGGTTTCCGATTTCCGGTCCGGGCCGGTTTCCGGTTTCCGGTTTCCGGTTTCCGGTCCGGGCCGATTTCCGGGCCGGTTGGAACCGGACCACTAGCCAGCCTTAGTCTCAGATAAGCCAACTCAAATTGGCTGCTAAACTCTTGCAGTTACTCCTTCTTTACGTCAGCAACTTTTCTATATGACTTCACCAAGATTTTCCAAGCCTCCTTTGATGACTTTGCATGCAAATATTGTTTAGATACATGCAATTCGACCTTAATGGCAAGATAGTAGCGTGCCTTATAATCTAAATGTCTTTTCTTCATCTGTTGATACCAAGTTTCGAAATTACTTTTGTCATCAAACACAAAAACGGGACAATTAGGTAATAGAGTATCCATATTTTTTTGTTGGATCTCACACAGCGTCTAACAATATCTGACACAAGCTCCGCGACCAATTTGAAGGATTGAAATACCCCGAAAAATAATTTAGGCACAAAAAAAAAAATTCAACGAAGACTATATAAAAGAAATTTATTAAACTAGGGAGAGAACATGGTAGGAGATTTTTTCACAACTCATAAACTCTTGAAAATCTCTACATCGTAGCTACCTCTCCACAATAGAAAATATGTAGTAGCACCCCTATTTATAATAATACAAATCAAATTTGACTAGAATTTAGAAAATCTATTCCTATATTATTTTGGTTGTGAATTCTAATTAGACATAAATTAAATAAACTAGTAAATACCAAATCCTAGACGACGTAGAAATACTAATTAATCTTGGTATACTAATTAATCTTGGTTTAATTTCCAACAGCTTATTAATTATATTGTATATTTTTTTCCAGAATTCACCAACCAATATTACTAGAAAAAATTTTGTAGGAAAATATTTACCAATAGACTGTTTTCTATGGAAAATAGTTTTCGTCACACCAGACACAGCTTTATCGATAGAGTTTTGATGGTTTTTATTTTGTATTTTCTCTTTACTGCAGAATTATAATGTTCTGTTTCCTTGTACTATGAAAAGTTGAAAGATTTTTTGCTTCATTTAAATGCAGAATTTATATAATCTAGGTGCAAGGAAATTTGGAATTGTGAGCATTCCAACAATTGGATGCTGTCCGGCTATACGTAGTGTAACACCTGGTGGTGCTTGTAATGAGGCACTTAATGATTTTGCTCAATCATTTTATAATGCAACTCTCAGCTTGCTGCAAGATTTCAGCTCAACAAATCCAGGAGTGAAATTTTCACTTGGAAATTCTTACTTAATGACCAAGGGTGTCATTGATAATGCAGTTGCATCAGGTAATTATTGATATAACTTGGATCAGTTTTCAGATTACATCAAAGAACTAGTGGGTGCAAACTTGTGAATATATATAACCTAACTTGGGAATGTGAGTTGGTTCATCTCCGCTTGGACGTCATGAATTAATCGGTTGATATTTGAACATGGAGATATTTGAAAGACAGATTTTTAAAGTTTTTCAAGTTTTCATTCACAAAATTCCAACTGTATTATCATCTTGTTGTGCGGACTCTTCATAATTCGTGTTGCACCCATAACGACACGATATAGCCCATATTTGTGTGAGTGTGAGATCCATATTGAATTTGATTAACTTACCTTAGTTGCTTTGACTAAATTCTATGACATATATATAATTATATAAAATTTTAGAATACTTTTCATTTACGTGAGATATCTTATGAATAAAATAATAGGTGCTTATAAAAAATAAAATTTTATTACTTTTAATTCAATAACTTTAACTAATCAATAGATATATATCGCAATATACATTTATTGTTCGTATGTCGATACTCATATTCAAGTCCCGAATACCTCCACCCAAGTCCAAACAACATAGTTACCATCAATGTCAAAACACGGATATTCGAGATAAGAATATCCTAATTAATCCTTGGAAACTCGATTTAAGAACTATCTCCATTCTAAATGTCGGGTTAGCCACAAAAATTCGGTTTAACACAAGTGTTACTTTAGGAAATAATGAAAACATTAGTTATTGTTTTCAAATCTACTGTTGCTCCTATAAATGATCCATACAATTTTGTAAAGGAGTCCCTCAATTATTACTACTCTTTTTAAGAAAGGATAAAATAAACTTAGTCAAACAACTTTTATAACTAATACAATTAAATAATTTTCGTAATGTGTGTGTCAATACATAAAAAATTGAGTAATTTTTCATTTGTGACGGCGTAGGTTTTGAAGAAGTTGAAACAGCCTGCTGTGGGACAGGACCTTTCAAAGGAAGGAGTAAATGTACTCCAAAGTCTGATCTTTGCGACAAGCGCGACAAATACTTGTTCTGGGATTGGTTTCACCCAACTCAGAAAGCATCTAAAATGGCAGCTTTGTCTCTTCTTTATGCAACTGGACAGGAATTTGTCACACCCATCAACTTCAGTACATTGGCAAGTATTCAGCTCTGAATTGTTATAACGTACTGCCAAAAGCAAAGAAATTAAATAAAAGGCAGCAGCTAGTTCGCACTGAGGGATTGCGCTACGTAGTAGACTAGTCGTATTTCATACAATATAATTGTCAACAGCGTCTATTTTGGCCTACCAAAAAAAAATACAGTAGATTGTTGTGTTCGTTTTGTAGAAATAATACATGGCCATTTGTCTATGTTGTAAAAGTCATTGTTACTAACGCAATATACTCGACAAAAGCAGCATATATATATTGTTATATTCTATCTTTTTCCTGCTTGGTTTTCTTGTTACTTGAATCATTGTTCTATGCTTCTAGTGCTAATAAACCAACTTTTCAAATAGTGAAGTTCTGAATTTGAAGCACTAAAACAGGAGTACTAATATTTAATGCCTAACAGCGCCATGTATGATGCATTTGTATTTGCAAATGCGAAATCAGCATTTGGAACTGGTGAAATATTAATACTATTTTAAAGTGACTTGAAATACTTTCCCGTCCTAGTTTTTTGAGTTTGTTTGACTAGGCACATAGGGTAAGAAGAAAAAAACTTTGAAATTTGTAATTTAAAATAAGGTAATTTTTTTTTATAGTTATAAATTATCTCATTAAGAGTAAAATGAGAAGTTTAACCTTAAACTAAGTTAAAATACACAATTATTAAAAAGGATTATCACATAATTGGGGAAGGGGGATAATAATTTTCCCTCACAAATCTTCAACTTAAAAAATTCCATATGAAATAACCGGAATCCTACATTATTGCCTTTAGGACATATTAAGCATAATAACTCATAATAAAAGGACATAACCGGAATTCTAGATATTAGCCTTATAATTCTATTAGTTTAGGAACATAATACTACACGTTAGGAATCCTACATGATTACCTTTAGGTATCCTATTAGTATAATTACTTTCGGGCTGTCTAATTCAGACAAAATTGAACAAGTAAATATCTTTAGTCATTGTAATCCTATTACTTTTAGGATATACTTCTTAAAAATTCCTATTACCAATTTAATTTGAAAACGTATTATAATGTCCTATTACTAATTTAATTTGAGAATGTAATAATATATTGTCCAAATTCATTTAGAAATATGAGAGCATATATTATTATAAAAGCATAAATACAATATTAATATATCAAAATAGCCCTAAAATATTAAACGGAAGAACTCATAGGAAAAAGACATAACTGCAATAACCTATTTTTTGGTCTACAATACCTTCTATGCTATTTTTTAATATTTAATATTTTAAAATTATTAATGTTTTGTCTGTTAAATTCTTAATTAAAAATATGTAGGAAGGTTTAATAAAATTAATTTCGTAAGAATCCTCCGTATTGGCAATATGGCAATACATTACCACTATATAATGTCCAATACGAAGAAAAAATAAAAGTGATATTAAATGGAATGCATAACGAGTTGAAATTGAGGGGAAAAAAATACCCTCATGATAATATATTTTTATATTATATTTGAACTATTTTTCTACTCAAATAATATTTTTTATTAATTTTCTTCTATATTGAAAAATACCCAATTAGTAAACAACAGCTAAGAAAATATTTAAGAATATAAATGTGTGAAAAAGAAAAAAAATGGTTCGTAAGAGTCAATACCACTAATGATTCTACAAACATAAAGATCTAAAAGTGAAATATCATATCAATCTTTTACTCTTTGAAAATAAAATTTATGGTGGATAAAATTATAATTAAGATTAAATATTCAAAATAATAGATGAACTAATATTAAGATCTGAATCAACATAGAATAAATTATACTTTATGTTAAAATTAAATAATTAAATCTTTTAATTAATTATTTTGCTAGAGAATCCAATTCAATTAAATTCATCATATGAGTAAAATTCTTATTCAAGTTAAAAATAATCTTAGGGTACATAAATTTATCTCATAGAAAGAGCATTAGAACACAAAGTAAAAATGTTAGTATATTATTAAGAATCAAAATGCCATACAAAGTGTCTGAGGAAGCACAATCAAAGCAAGAACAAGTTTTCAAGACTATATTATAAAGAGTCAACTCTGGTATAACGGGATTATTCTTTGTAGATGCCTCTGTCGGAATCGAATAATATTTCTACGTCATGCATATCTTGCAAATATCATATCAAGAGGCATGACACTATTAGCAGTAATAGCAAGTTGTGTACCAACAACGATTTTATTGTGAGACTACCCACTTTAGATTTGATATACCTCTTCAAACAACTTAGATAACCATCACAAATATATCAAAGTAGAGCAATAGTGCTAAATTTATAAGGAAAGCAAAAATTGATAATATGAGATGAAGCACTTATGGCTAAATGTCAAACGATCGAAATAATTGCCCGGAGTTCTAGAGATATATATTGGATATAATGAACCGTTTGGTGAAAAATTAATGATTTGAGAGGTGATTTCTATTGAGTACTATTAATAGTTCCAAAATCGACAAAAGCAAAGATTGTAAAAGCTAGCTTACCAAAATTATACTTCTGGGCTCAAATGAAAAATATTCAACTGACAAGAAATATAAAGTAAGAACAAATTCAGTATTCAGTGTCTTCTTGCTTCGTGTCAGAAACGAAGAAGAGCATCCAACAAAAGATGATTTGGTTCTTCCTGAACACTTGGTTATCAATCCCAATAGTAATAGTAGTGTATTTAATAAAAGAAATATTTCTATCATTAGATTAAAACGCAATTTGTGCGAATCGCATGAGAGAAGTAAAAAGATATCTTAGCTAGCAGAAATGAATATGTTGATCAACTAAATAGAAGATTGTTTGCAAAATTTTATAGTAAATACAAAATATTTTTCAGTTTTGACTCAGCAGAAAATGATACCAATAATTACTATCAAGAAGAATACTTAAATACTTTGATACCAAATGGCTTCTACCATACATGTTTGTTGTCAAGTTTCTTCTTTCTTACGTATGTTAGTGTCACCGTATATATAATAAACTAAGTTAAAATTGATCTTCCATTGCATATAGGTTAATTTTGAAGAAAAATATGCCTGTCATGCTACTGAAATACTTAGATACGCTGAATAGCTTATGTAATAACACACAGATGATATATATAAGTTTTGACAATGACGTCATACATGCAAAAATTATGATACTGATTAATGTGAATCGAAATATATTCTTATTCCTAAATTCAATTTTCGTCTCTGAAATTAAGAAATATCTTTTTAAATTTATGTGAAAATAACTTTTAGTATGTTTATATTTTATAAATTATAAATATATATATTCAGAGACAAATAGAAAAAGGAATGGATGGAGAGAATGCTTTTCGATTTGGTTAACGTCGGAAAGTTGCGTAAGAAAGAGACCCTTCTTACTTTAAATTTTTACCCTTTTGTTTTTATCTTTTCTTTGAACAGCCAAGTCCAACCAATAAGAAAATATCAGATAGATTTCGAGATCAGTAAAGTTACTGTGGGTACACAGTTCTCCTTTCGTTAAAGAGTGTGGAGATTGGTTGAAGACACTAGAGTACTGCACTGCAAGTAGAAAATATAGAAAAAGTGAACTAGCCAGTTAAAAAACGAAAGCAAAAGTATTTATGAATGATTAAACAAGAGGAAAGGCAAGTGACTTGGGACAAGAAAATAGATTAGTAGTACTAGGGTTGGGTGAAATGGGGTGGCTGCTTTTATGGGAAGTGTTTTAAAATTGGCCTCGCATAATAAATAAGTCATAAGGATAAATATACTAAATATTAGACTATATTTATCGTAATATATTTTCTTGCACGAATTACTTTATGTTGCACTTTTAAAAAAAAAATCAAGATCGACTATAAGTAGTGGTGTATGCAAAACCTTTTGTAAGTGGTATCACCATTAAACGTGAAAACATAAATAAATTAATATAGTATCATATTTTAAAACACAACCAACAAAAAAAAGATACAACTTTCAAAGAAAACAACAACGTCCCTCCAATTTAAAAATTGTATTGTGTTTTCCTTTGGGCACACATTGTTTTTGCTTTTTTAGATGAGGCATGCCCTTTTAAGAGAGATATCAAGATCGACTACACGCAGTGGGGTGGCTGCCTTCATGGGCAGTGTTCTAAATTGTCCTCGCATAATAAATAAATCACAAGGACAAACATAACAAATATTGAACTATATTTATCATAATATGTTTTCTTGCACGAACAACTTCATGTTGCGCTTTCAAGAGAGATATCAAGATCGACTACAAGCAGTGGCGTACGTAAAACTTTTGGTAAGTGATATCACTATTAGACGTGGAAAAAAAAATAAAAATAAATATATTATCATATTTTAAAACACAACCAACAAAAAAAGATACAACTTTCAAAGAAAACAACAAGAAAGAAATGGGGTGGCTGCTTTTATGGGCAGTGTTCTAAAATTGGTCTCGCATAATAATAAATCATAAGGATAAACATACTAAATATTGGATTATATTCACCGTAATATATTTTCTTGCGCGAACTACTTTATGTTGCACTTTTAAAAAAGATATCAAGATCGACTACAAGAAGTGGCGTGCGCAAAACTTTTTGTAAGTGGTATCACCATTAAACGTGAAAAAAAATATATATATATATATAATATCATATTTTAAAACACAACCAACAAAAAAAGATACAACTTTCAAAGAAAACAGCAATGTCCCTCCAATTTAAAAATTGTATCGTGTTTTCCTTTGGGCACACATTGCTTTTGCTTTTTTAGATGAGGCATGCGCTTTCAAGAGAGATATCAAGATCGACTACACGCAGTGGGATGGTTGCCTTTTATGGGCAATGTTCTAAAATTGGCCTCGCATAATAAATAAATCACAAGGACAAACATAACAAATATTGAACTATGTTTATCGTAACATGTTTTCTTGCACGAACAACTTCATATTGTGCTTTCAAGAGAGATATCAAGATCGACTACAAGCAGTAGCGTACGTAAACCTTTTTGTAAGTGATATCACCATTAGACGTGAAAAAGTAAATAAATAAATATATTATCATATTTTAAAACACAACCAACAAAAAAAGATACAACTTTCAAGAATACAGCAATGTCCTTCCAATTTCAAAATTGTATTGCGTTTTCCTTTGGGCACGCATTGTTTTTGCTTTTTTAGATGAGGCATGCGCTTTCAAGAGAGGAGATCGACTACAAGCAGTGGCGTACGTAAAAAAATTTATAATCGGTGTCACCATTAGACGATAAAAAATAAATAAATTAATATAATATAATATTTTAAAACACAACCAACAAAAACAAAATACAACTTTCAAAGAAAACAACAACGTCCCTTCAATTTAAAAATTGTATTGTGTTTTCCTTTGGGCATGCATAGTTTTTGCCTTTTTAGATGAGGCATACAAGTATTAAAGTAAATATAAAATACGCGTATGGAGGTTCGAACTCGGAGCCTCACATAGAATTCTTCGGTTCTGACCCGTTAAGCTACAAAGCTCTTCATGACAAGTGATGTCACTTTTTCTTTTTTATTGTTTTCTTGTTTCATTTGAATTGTTATCTATTATATCCAGATAACTAGTAAAGATTTTCGACGAAGTAAATCCGTCCCTGACAACAAGAGTTCTGGTTAAGGCAGAGCAACCAACACATTAGTAGGAAATATACACAAAAAATATTGTCCACAAAAAAGTGTTCGTTAAGATACCATCACATTAAATATTTTTAAACTATAATATATAATTATGTAACTAACATGTTAAAATTAATCATTTGTGTAAGTTTTGATGATGTCCTTTTATTTTGAATTTATGTATTATGCTAATGTAATAATATTTTTCGGCATTTAGATGATTGTTGTATTAGTATACATATAATTTCTCTCATTAATTAAATTTTATTCTTCATATAAATAAATGTTGAAATCATCACGTGCCATTATTAACGTGCAACACACATTCATATATATATATATATATTCATCTTCTAAACACTCTTTTAAACTTCAACTTACTATTTTTTCAACTTTAATCAAATATTAAGCAAAACCCAAACTCAAACATGTGCCGATGTAGTCTCATTTTGTAGCATAAGTTTAGGAGTCCTTCTGAAAGTTATTATACTAGTCGTATCCCTTGAATTTGCGTAAATCTCTTATTAAATAGAATTTTATGCATTCCGTAGACATGGAAACTTTAACGGATCAAGTTAAATTCTAAATTTAAGAAACTATAAGAGGGATTCTTGTAATTTTAGGAGTTTATTAGGGTTGTATGGAGGCTACTTAATAAAAAATCTAACTTGGAGGCTACTCCACCCTAACCCTAGATTCTCCTATAAAAAGAGTTACATATTGCCTTTGAAAAGATGTGGCAAATTGAGGTCATCTCATAAAATTCCATAAATTCTTGAAAAATTCACAAAGAGATCAAGGCATAATATGTCATGATCTATAGATGTTCTTCTTGATAATCGAATACTTCAAGAAGATCGACTTCCATGGTTATCAAATAATTTAGAGAGGTCCGTATCATCCTACTTCGAGAACATGCAAATCCGGCCCTCGAATTACGGAGATAATCGTGAGAGAAGAATCAAGGGAAAAATAAAATTGTTCTGTATAGTATATTAATAAAATTATATTTCTTCATATTTATATTGTGATTGTAATTTATTTTTGTATTACAAATAATTAGTTACAAACACATTCTTCTTTCGTTGGTGAAATCTGACTTATTTTAATCCTATAGAATAACAGGGATATATTCGCAACTAAGCCATTTTATGGGAATATTTAGTGTAATTCACAAACATAAAAACTTGAGCCAGTTTGACATTAAAAGTGCACATAATGAACTAAACATATGTTAATTGAAGTAAAATGTCTGTATCTAATTAAGTTAGTTGTTTATAAATAGAGTTTCAGTTATAAAGTGAAATTTAATTTAGGATGTACTACTACGAAATGGACTCTGAAATATATTGCACATAATTATAACGATTCAGCCGGTCGTTTTGAATATTATAACCCCGTTCCCTTATTTACTGCTCAATTTATGTTTTAGAATTTGACTAGCCGGGATAATTGGTTCGGGTCCGAAAATTGATCGGATGTTGACTTATATGTAAACAACCCCGTAATAGAGTTTTGATGAATCCAATTGCTTCGTATGGTGATGTTGGACTTAGGAGTGTGTCCGAAAAATTATTTGGAAGTTCATAGTTAAATTAGGCTTGAAATGGCGAAAATAAAAAATTTAAGTAGGAAGTTTGACGGGGGAGTTGACTTTTTGACTCGGGGTCGGAATCTGATTCTTGAAATTAGAATAGGTCCGTATGTCATTTATTATAAGTTTTTTAATTCTAAGTTTTAACTTTGAAACATACTAAACATTTCAAATATATATACAAAGTTAGTAATATTTTGTTGTTATATTTTCAAAAACTTAAAATCATCTATCACTACTGTGAGCACGTGATTTTTGCCCCGCCCTAAATACTCCTAAAAATAAATAAAATAGTTCAAATTGATTATTAGCCATTTTAATAATTAATTGGATCTATAATTACTCATATTTAATTATTAGGTCATGAATTCAAGAAAAAAACAAAATCATAAAATAGTGCATCTTTTAAGTTTTAATTCATAGAGCCTAGCATTATGCTAAATTAATTTAATTGCACATTTTGATGAATTAGGATTTTATCTTTTATATTACTAGGACTTTTGTTTTTTAGGAAATTACTTAACAATTAAAAAAGAGGGATTAATTAAGTTTGAAAACGAATTGGGCCACAATTCTATAAGAAACGAGCCCAAATACCCAGTCCAAAATCGGCCAGCCCAACTATTTTGTCCTTGCCTCATCTGGACCGTTGATCACTATAAGATCAACGGCCAAGAATCAACCCCTCCTAAATATAAAAGATCCTAAACTAAACCCTAAACCTAATAACTCCCCCCCCATCCCTTCCGCCGCTGCTACTCACTGCCCCGCCCCCATCCGCAACCCGTCCACCACCCAACTCGCCCAAAATCGGACGAGTTGAAACCCCCCCAACTCGTCCGTGGTCCCCCCCTTTTCCCCCACGTACTATGGCCTAACAAACTCTGATGAAACTCGTACCCTTAAGGGTTTTGGCACCATTTGGGACCACACCCGGAACAAATGGAGGCCGTCGATTGATTCTTAATCAATCCTCGCCTTCCATTTGTCCCGGATTCGGTTTTTGAAAGGGGTTTTGGAATTATTCAGAGGTAAGTTTTTTTTTGGATTTTTTCTTTTTCGTTCTCATCTGTTATTTTCCGGGGTTTTTGGGGAAAAGGGTGCATGGGGGAGGTTTCTATAAATAGCTCCATTTGTAATGAAAAAGGGGGTCCGTTTTTTGGAAGTCTGAAAATTTTTGGAGAGTTCATTAAGAAATTGAGAGGTCTGAAAATCGAAAGAGAAAGATATAGAAACAGAGAGAATTAGGAGCCAAAAGAAAAACCGATTCCCTAAGTCTTGAAGAGAACTTCGTTGACTGTTTTCTTGCTGTTACAGAGCTATTAGGTTCGATTCGCTTGCTGTTGGTCTGATGGTTGTTTCTCCGTTTGATTACTAGTGAGATTAAGTTGCTGTTCTGTTCGTCTGTTGCTGTTCTGTTCGTTTGTTGCTGCCTTGACTAGGCTATTTCGTCGAGGTTGTTTTAGTATTCGCTTCACATAGGTATGCCTCGAGATTTCTCTTTCTGTAATTCCAGTTGAGAAATGAATGAACAAACTGGTTACGTTAAGTTTCTTCTGTTTTGAACATGGCTCATACTATTCTGATTTTTCAGTTGCTACTGATAGTCATGCTTGTCTTTTTCTTAATTAGCAT
>MCJB01029924.1:4421-15469 GCA_002018475.1 Nicotiana obtusifolia | reverse complement strand
AAATTGATAAAGAAAAACAGAGTGAGAGGAAAAAGAGAGAGCAAAAATAGAGAGGTCATTTCGAGAGCAGAAACTTAGAGGTCTGAAAATTTGAGTGGAAACAAAGGTTCTGAAGTCTGAAAAATTAAATTGATCCTTTGTTTGTTGAAGTAATCGGAGTCGGGGATTGCTCGTTTGCTGCTGCTGTCTTTCTGTTGTCCGCTGTCTCGTTAGGAGCTATTCCTTGGCTACATAGGTATGCTCAAACTTGCTGTGGTTAAGCAATGTAACGAATGCTTATTACTCAAATCTGTTTAATCGATGCGCACGTTTGTGCTATTGTTCCTGTTTTGCTGGTTCGCTTGTGCTAATTCATTAAGTGATTGAGTCGAATCCTGATGAACCGTAGTGATTTGAAAATTGTTTGCTGTCTTTGGATCGTAAGTTTATTCACTGATTCTGTATTGTTCAATGTCGATATTAGTTAATTTTGTTATTCATTTCACATATGACCTTTATGTGGTCAAGTCTCTTCTTCTCTCTCTCTGTTAATGAATGCACTTCGTCATTAGTTCATCCATTGTTGGGCGTAATATGCTGATTGTTCAATTGATATTGCTGGTAACCTTGTTTCTTTTACTTTAGTCGTCAAGACTCTTAAGAAGGAATATGAATGCTTAACTGAAAAGAAACTGTCATTTAACTAATATTAATAGAAATAAGGTCGTTTGTGAGAAACAGTGTTCGTAATGTGATGCGGACTTTTGTGAAGCTCAGCCATAGTTATAACGATCTGCCTGCTGTAAGATTTACTGTTTCGAAAGCATCATTAAGTAAGAAGTCCGGATGATGTTCAGTTTACTAAAGTAATATAAGGCATGCATATGATTTTATTTTAAGCCTATTGTTCTAGTAATCATTGTTATACTATGAACTCTGGTCGCCGACAGTAACTGCTGGTATGGAAGTTCAGATTATTGTGTGTATTTTTGAAGTTCATGACCATGTTTGTAACCAAGCTAGTTAATCGATTTATGGTTTCTTGTAGTGTAAAACTTCGAATATACTCATCCTTAGGAAATTACTGATTATGAAATTACTGGCAATATGTTTGGTTAATCCTGTTTCACTAGATTCTGTTTCTGAATATGGCTATTTGTTAAAAGCTGATGCTGAAATGAGGCTGTTTAACTCACTGTGTTAACTATTATCTTATAGCAATGTTGTTGATGCAAAATTTCAGAACCTGTTTGCTATTTATGAAGTTGATGGTCAATCTGTGATGGGATTATTTCTACCTAAAAGTCTGTTCATTTTTTACGAATGTGGCTATTTTGTAAAATTGATGTTAAAGCCAAAATGAGGCTCTTCTCATGAAGCCAAGGGCTGCAGCTACAATCAATACATGTTGAACACAATTGCATTGGGCCTAATCAATTATCTATTGGCCCTAGTTGGGCTGAATGCTGATGCTATTGTTTAATAACAGTAGCTTTAATAAGATATGCTAAATAGTAGAAGCGTGTCACTTAGTCCATATTTAATTACTGATAGCCTTCTCGATTAATTAAATATAAGGTTAGAATAAGTAAGCCTTCAATGTTTTAAACTTAGGAAGATCAATTCAGACACGATTAAGTGTGTTGCCACTATGGGTACGGTTCCCGTGACATAGTGACAATACGAACTTCGGGGGTGCCTTTAGGTGACCCGATTTAACAATTCAAATGGTGGAGCCCTTTAAATTAATTCGAGGCGTGCCATGCCAAACAAAAATCCGCAGATACATGGCCCTCATTACTTGAACATTTAGAAAAGTCGAGGTGCGCTATTTAGCAAAAAATTCATGGCCCTCGAAAAGTTAAAAACGCGTAGCTGCTTTAGGCGCGTTATTTTAATAATTAAATTTCCTAAATTCGGGTGCGCATTTATGTGACCCAAATCCAAAACCTCGATGTTTAATTAAAAAATGTTACAAATTACGGGTGCATTTATGTGACGTGATTCGTAACACATTTTGATTAACGTCGCAATCCTCCAATAATTGTAAAAAAAAAAAAAGCGGAGTAAAGTGAAAGGCACTATAGGATAATAACAAGTATTTAAAAATCAGATAATAAGCCGATATAACAATAAAGCGACCGTGATAAAACCACGGAACCCAAGGGTGCCTAATACCTTCCCGCGGGTTAACAGAATTCCTTACTTAGAATTTTTGGTTCGCAGACTTCTTTATGAGAGTCAAACTTTTCCTCGATCTGCGATACCGGTGACTTGGAACACCAATTTAAATTTCCAAGTGGCGACTCTGAAAAATAATTCAATAATCCCATTTCGATTAAATATCACTTTAATCGGGAAAACTCATTTCTATACATTTTCCTCCCCGGGGAGTGTACGGAAAGAGGTGTGACAATGACCATCACCTAGGTGTTTGCCTAATGGGTTACAAACCTTAATACTTATTTTGTTGATCGAGTGTATTATAGCTATCAACTCTCAATTACACACTCAATACCTCTCGGTAGAAAGTGGTTTTGCCCAATTTGACTTTCTCAAGTCCAAATGGGTATCATACAAAACGGTTGATAAAAGCTCAAGTCGGGTTATTACTATCTCTAGGTTGAACTCTTTAATTGGGTTAATTAATCTCTCGATTAACCCGATTTCTTGTTAGTCATGTTTTCCTAGACTAAGTCTCTCTTTGTCAAGTAGAGACTAAGTCAAATAGGCATGAACTAATGTTTGCAACCATTAATTCCACAAATTAAAACATTAACAAGGCTAAAAATAAACACACAATCATAAACAAGCACTAAATTAGATACTCATGAGGTTAACACGCTATGGTTGGGTCACAACCCTAGTAAAAATCAAGCTACTCATACTTGAAGTTGATGAAATAGAAGAAGAAATACTAATTAAACTCATATTGTGAAGTTAAAATGATAAAATCTATAGTAAAATACTCCAAAATATAGAAAACTTCCAAAGAGGCAAAGAAAAACGGCAACGGGACTTGCTAATGTCAAAAGTTAACCTAATTTTATGAAACTCGTCTATTTATACAAGGTTGAAAATTTCGGACAAAAACGCCCTTCCGGGTGTTTTTGCCTATGAGATCATCAATCTCTTTCTGGCAATGAATGATAAGCATGTGATTCATTTGAATAGGGAGAGCTTTAGTAGGAATCATCTTTTCATCAAAGTCAGGTTCATAAGGAAGATTGACTATGTATTTTTTCCGTTTCCAGAAAGCAGTGGGCAAATCTGCGCAGAGATCATCCTGCATCTTTATTTTTAAAGTTTTAATTTTCGATATGATGGAATTGAAAATCCAACATATCTGTCACCCACTGATGTCTCTCATTATCAATTTTTATTGCAAAAATCTCTTGCTTCTACACAACTTGCAGGATCCAGCAGCAAAAAAGAATATATCCAGCAAAAGGAAAAACGGTTCCAACATTAAAGACGGAAGAACCCAGCCAAAAATCCCCATCTGAGGCCGCTCATAGTCTTCAATCCTCTTTCACGATTTATTATTACTTACATTGACGATATTCTTGTATTCTCCACAAGCATTGACCAACATTTTAAACATTTAAATATTTTCTTTAATACTATTAGAGAAAATAGCTTGGTTCTATCCAAAACTAAATATAGTTTATTCCAGCTAAACATTCGATTTCTTGGTCACAATATCCAACAAGGAACTGTGATCCCTATACAAAGGCCTGTTGAATTTGCTGATAAATTTCCGGATCAAATTCTAGACAAGACACAGCTCCAGAGATTCCTTGGTTGTGTCAACTAAGTCTACGACTTCATTTCAGGTCTTAGTATTATGCTAAAACCGCTCCACGATCGGCTGAAAAAGCCTCCACCACCTTGGACTAACAACCATACCAACGTAGTCAAGAAAATCAAATCGAAAGTCAAACACCTTCCTTTCTTGACCCTTCCTGATCCTTCTTCCTACAAAATAGTAGAAACAGAGATGCTTTAGATTTAGGATATGGAGGAATTTTAAAACAAAAGAAAAATGATAAAGAACATATTATTGCTTTTTACCTCCAAACATTGGAACAATACTCAACAAAATTATCCTATAATCAAAAAGAAAATTTTGGCGATTGTCTTGTGCATCTCTAAATTCCAAGCTGATTTGTTAAATCAAAAATTTTTACTACACATTGATCGCAAAGCAACTAAATCTATTTTACAGAAAGATGTACAAAATATTGCCTCAAAACATATTTTTGGTAGATGGCAAGCTATTTTATCAAATATATACATACATACATATATATATACATATATATATATATATATATATATATATATATATATGTATGTAGATTGTAAGTAACAATAGTCTAGAAATGTTTGACCATTTTGACCATTAATACCGACCGATTTCGATCGGTATTTTATAGTTATATTAAAAATAATTTTTTATTATCAAAAATAATAATTGACGCAGGGCGGGAAAAATAAATTAGACTTTTCGACTAGCATCGGTCGGTATTTTTCTAATTATATGAAAAATAATTTTTTATTTTATAAACAAAAATTGATGTGGGGGGGGGGGGATAATTAGAATTTCAGAGTTTTGTGTTCGAATCTCGAATTCGGACATGTTCGACAAGACCAGATGCATCGACATTGGTTGGTATTCTATAATTTTTTTAATTAATCATTTCTTTTATAGATAGTATGCAAGTCTTACCAGGCTTTGGTCAAAGATTGACCATTTTTCGAATGCAGTCGGTCGAAAATTTTAATTGTGTCAGATAAAGAAAATTTTCTTTTTTGTGGGACCGTATTTTCCGATCGATTGCGGTCAGTATTTTTAATTACAATATGTTGTTTGAATATTTCGATCAATTTACTTTGTTTTCGACCGATTTCGGTCGATTTTACTTTCCGACCAATTTCGGCCGGTTTTACTTTCCGACCAATTTCGATCGGTATACTCTGCATGGATTTTGACAGTTTTCTAGTAGTGTATACTCCTTTTCCCTTATCGTTACGTCTGATTTTGTTAGATATTCTGAGTTTGCGGATCTTCCAAGTGGGCGCGATTCGAGTATTGCCTTGTTTGCCTACATCAGAAAGTTGTTTGAATTTTTATTACGTGTGATAAGTTGATAAGACTCAAAAATTTCGTAATTGTTTTGTCTCATCAGAGGTTGAACTTTTTTTCTTCTAATACTATATACGTAATGGAAGCAAAAACCATAATGACTAAGGCAATTAGACGAAGATGAGGAAGAAAGGGAATTATCATTGGTAATTAATCACTGCGGCGGCATTAGTACCAGCGGTGAAAGATAGCAGCGGTTGTTGTGTATTATTGGCGATCATTTTCAGATTTATTTGTTTATTTCAACGAATCATTCACTTAATTCACACCACGTACCATCACCAGAAATCTAAGAAAATAATCCACCAAAAGTATAAAAGGAAAATTTAAGTCAAGTCTTCTTTACCAACTTGCAGTCATCGCGACATCACCTTACTACTTTAGTATTTAAGCATTGAATACATCCGTTTATGTTTTTTGAAAAAAAAAAAAAAGAATACGTCCGTTTAATTAGGGATAATGTGAGATTAAGAAGAACACCTATTAGAGTGTTAAGGTGAAATGGATCTGAATAGAGTGGAATGAGTATTCTTCTAGCTGACACACTTAGGCCGGTATAATTGATATATTGACTGTTATGTTGTCCGAACTGCTAAAATATATCTAGCAGAAGGGCAGAGCTATAGTTATGTTTATGAGTTAGGTGGAATTTAGTAGCTTTGATTCATACATTATATGTGTATTTACAATCAACTTAATATATAGTATATAAATAATTTATCGAGAACCTAGTAAGTTGTTATTCTAGAATCCACAACCAATAAACTCAAAATCTACCGCCCCTGATTTGGTAGCAAGATGCATATACGTACTAGCGTCAAATGCTACTACCATAGTATTCCCTACACCCAAAGGAAAAAAAAAACCATCTTGCAAATGTTGATAGCTATATCTGATAGGAGCAAACCTGTTGTTGTATGTGAAAGAAAGAAAAATAGAAAGAAAAGTCAAAAAGAGATGAACTTATGATGTAAGCGCTTACATCGGCATTCTTATGATGTATGCGCTTACATCGACATTCTTATAATGTATGCGCTTACATCAGCATTCTTTTGATGTAAGCGTTTACATCAGCAGGCATTCAAATGCCTATAAAAGGGTATGCATTTTCATTTGCATATCATCCCTCAACTTCTTCTTTCTCTCTTCAATTAATAAAGAGTTATTCTTTATGTGGCTATAGAGTAGGCAAAAATTACCGAACTACGTAAATCTTGTCTTGTCTTGTCTTGTGCAATTTGTTGCTTTTCTCTTCAAATAGTTTTTTCCTTCTATTAGCCTGACACATTTCCCAACAACTAGTATCAGAGCTCAGACAGTATAATTCTGGTAGAAAAATACGGTATTGGTGCATATACTATCACAAGAATAGTGTGACACTATTGATCATCATTATTTTTCACAGGCGCTATTCACATAAAAAAAAATTTGTGAAAAATGGCATCAGAAGAAGGGAAGGTTAAGATTGACATGTTCAATGGCAAAGATTTTGGACTCTGAAAAATACAAATAGAGGATTATTTGTACCAGAAAAAATTACACTTACCGCTGACCGAGGTAAAAACCAGAGAATATGGCTAAAGTGGATTAGGATCTATTACATTGCTAAGCTCTTGGCGTGATGCGTTTGACGCTAACACGAAATGTGACATTTAACATCATTGACGAGAAGACCATTGCAGGCCTGATAAAGGCGTTATCAAATATGTACGAGAAGCCATCTACTTTAAATAAAGTCTATTTGATGGGTCGATTGTTCAATTTAAAGATGATAAAAGGTGGATCTGTTACGGAACATACCTATGAGTTTAATGTAATATTAAATCAGTTGAGTTCTGTTAATATAACATTCGATGACGAAGTCAGGGCGTTGGTTCTACTATCATCTCTACCAGAGAGTTGGTCTGCAACAGTAACTGCAGTTAGCAGTTCATTGGGAAGTACCAAACTCAAATTGGATGATATTAGAGACTTGGTTCTAAGCGAGATATTCGCCGGAGAGAATCAAGTGATTCCCCAGGATCTGCTTTGAATAACGAAAACAGGGGGAGAAGTAGCCAAAGAGGACAAAGTCATGGTCGTGGCAGATCAAAGTGAAGGAGAAGAGGGCAGTCCAAAAATCGCAAAGACATTACGTGTTGGAATTGCGATAAAAAAGTCAGTACAGTAGTCAATGTAGAGAGCCAAAGAAGAAAAAGAAGAACGATCAATAAAAGGATGATAATTCAGCAAATACAATTGCTGAACAAGTCGGTGATGCACTAATTTGTTGTGCAGACAGTCCAGTTGAATCTTGGATTCCAGACTCAGGTGCATCCTTTCACTCTACATCATACAAAGAATTATTGCATAAGTATATTACTGGAAAATTTGGGAAAGTTTATCTAGCAGACAGCGAACCTCTGGACATTGCATAAGTATGTTGAATTAGGTTTGTGCGAAGATTGCATTTACGGAAAACAAAAGAGAGTTAGTTTCTCAAAGGCGGGAAGGACGCCAAAGAAAGAGAAGCTGGAACTAATGCATACAGATGTGTAAGGACCAGCTCCTGTAACTTCTCTAGGAGGCTCATGCTATTATATCACCTTCATTCATGATTCCACAAGAAAGTTATGGGTTTATTTTCTGAAAAATAAATCTGATGTGTTTGTTACCTTTAAAAGATGGAAAGCTGAAGTTGAAAATTAGACAAGTCTAAAGTTAAAATGTCTGAAGTCTGACAATGGAGGAGAGTATGATAGTTAAGAGTTTAAAGTATTCTGCTCCGGAGAATGAGAGCAAAATGATCAAGACAGTTCCTGGAACACCAGAACATAAATGATATTTCTGAGAGGATGAACAAAACCCTGAATGAACGAGCCAGAAGTATGAGAATACATTCTGGATCGCTGAAGTATTTTTGAGCCGAGACTGTTAACACGACAGCTTACCTCATAAACAGAGGACGTTCTGTACCGCTGAATTTTGAAATTCCTTAGGAGGTATGGACAGGAAAAGAGGTAACTCTCTCACATTTGAAATTTTTTTGGTTGTGTTGCTTATGTGCATGTAAACTCTAATGATAGAGATAAGCTTGATCCTAAAGCCAAGAAATGTTTCTTTATTGGCTATCGTGATGATAATTTTGGTTATCGATTTTGGGATGATCAGAATAGAAAGATCCCACGACACAGGAATGTCACATTTAATGAAAATGTGATGTACAAGGACAAGCTTGAAGTACAACCAACCAGCACCAGAAAATAGATATCTGAAACGGTTGAGTTAGAAGAAATCTCAGAAAATGAAGTGGTTAGAGAGACTACAACTGGATTTGAAATTGAAGATGCCGAACCAGAAGCCGAATTTGGATCAGATTAAAAACCAGAACCAGAGATAGAATTAGATGGAGAACCAGATCTAGAGTCAGGACTTGAATCAAATTCGAGATCAGTTAATCTTGAACCTACATTAAGGAGATCTAAAAGAGTCACGAATGATCCAGATAGGTTAACTCTCTCTCTCTCCACTATTTACTTCTGACTGATGCTGGAGAACCAGAGCATTTGGTTGAAACAATGCAGGTGATAAGCTCTGATAAGTGGAAGCTAGCCATGAAAGAAGAGATGAATTCTCTTCAAAAGAATAAAATATGGATACTTACAGAGTTACCAAAAGGAAATAAGGCGTTGCAAAACAAGTGGGTGTATAGGGTCAAGAAAGGGCATGATGGTAAGAAGAGATACAAAGCACGATTAGTAATAAAAGGCTTTCAATAGAAGGATGGGATTGACTACACCGAGATCTTCTCTCCTGTAGTCAAATTAACTACTATTAGGTTGGTGCTAAGTATCGTAGCTGCAGAAAATTTGTATGTGAAGCAGCTAGATGTTAAAACTGCTTTCTTGCATGGTGACCTTGAAGAAGACATCTACATGAAGCAACCTGAAGGTTTTCAAGTTTCTGGTAAAGAAAACCTTCTGTGTAAGTTGAAGAAGAGTTTGTATGGTTTGAAACAAGCTCCTCGAAAATGGTACAAGAAATTTGATTGTTTCATGCATAATAATGGTTTCACACGATGTGAGATGGACCATTGCTGTTATATCAAAAATCTTGATAAATCCTATATCATTTAACTGTTGTATGTTGATGATATGCTAATTGCAAGATCTAGCATAAATGAGATCAACAGGGTTACGCAACAACTGACTGAGGAGTTTGAAATGAAATACTTAGGACCAGCTAAGGAAATGCTTGAGATGAGGATTAGCAGAAACAGGTCTGAAGGAACCTTAATATTATCTAAAGAAAAGTACATACATAAGGTACTAAGCAGGTTCAGTCTTCATGATGCAAAGACCAGAAGCACTCCGCTCGGGAGCCATCTTAATCTGTCGAAGGACCAATCACCTAAGATAGATGAAGAAAGGAAGTACATGTCAAAAGTTCCATACGCTTCAGCATTAAGAAGTTTGATGTATGCTATGATTTGCATTAGACCTGACATAGCCCATGCAGTTGTAGTTGTAAGTAGATACATGTCAGATCCAGGAAATGAGCATCGGGAAGGTGTAAAATGGATACTGCGATATCTCAAAGACACCTCAGGTATGGTACTTTGTTTTAAAAGGAGCAATATTATCTTACAAGGTTTTGCTGATGCAAGTTTAGGCGGTAATCTGGATAGTCGAAAAAGTACCAGAGGCTAAGTGTTCGCCTTGGGTGGTACTGCTATTAGCTGGATTTCCGGACTTCCATAAAAGTGTTGCTTTATCTACCACTGAAGCAGAGTACATGGCAATCTCAGAAGCTGGAAAAGAAATGATTTGGCTCAAGAATTTTCTTAAAGAGCTAGGTAAAGAGCATGACAATTGTGTGCTTTTCAACGATAGCCAGAGTGTTATTCATCTTGCCAAGAATCCAGTGTTTCATGTAAGATCGAAGCATATCCAGCTGAGGTATCATCATATCCGAGAGTTGATAAGTGAAGAAACTCTTTCCCTGCAGAAGATACCAGGATCAAAGCATCCGTCAGACAAGTTGACCAGAATTATCGGTGTTGACAAATTGAGGCTGTGCACTGCCTCAGTTAGCCTTCAAAACTGATAGCGTGAAGGCGCCACCAGAGAATAGCAAATCTTTTTTTTTAATTTCTTTCTTGATGTAACATAGGTTTGAGGGGGAGATTGATAGGAGCAAAGCTGTTATTGTATGTGAAAGAAAGAAAAGTAGACAAAACAAAAGAAAGAAAAGTCAAAAAGAGATGAATTTATGATGTAAGCGCTTACATCGACATACTTATGATGTATGCCCTTACATCAGTATTCTTATGATGTATGCGCTTACATCGGCATTATATTGATGTAAGCGCTTACCTCGGCAGGGCATTCAAATGCCTATAAGAGGGTTATGCATTTTCATTTACATCATCCCTCAACTTCTTCTTTCTCTCTTCAATTAGTAAAGAGATATTCTTTGTGTGGCCGTGGAGTTGGCAAAAATTGCCGAACCACGTAAATTTTATCTTATCTTGTCTTGTTCAATTTATTATTTTTTTTTAAATATTTTTTTCCTTTTATTAGCCTGACACGTTTCTCTAACAATCTCCATGTGTGTTACTAACATTCACATGTGAAAGAGCAAATCGGTATATAAATTGCATTTATGGTTAGTGAGTAGGATGTATAGCTAGTCATTCTCGCATATCCAGACAATTTGGTGTTGAATGTTATCACAAATCCTGTTTGCTTGTTCATCACATTCATTGGACAAAAGTATGTCTCCCCATTGGTGGAACCAATATTTTCAATATATAACAAAATTCAAAATATAAAAAAGTAAATACACGAAGAAATCTATGAGAATTTAACATAATACATATAAAAGATATTTGCCTAGCTATGTTGTCCTCTCTCCCCTCCCCCCCCCCCCCCCCCCCCCC
>MCJB01029913.1:80134-114383 GCA_002018475.1 Nicotiana obtusifolia | reverse complement strand
TTTGCCCCCCCCCCCCCCCCCCCCTCCAGGGATTCCATGTCCATACCTATGAACCTGTAGTCATATTGACAGTTTTGATCATGTTTCTAAAATCTTTGGTAAATTTTGTAAAAGCTATTAGTTGTAACTGTCTGCCTGAACCTATAGTAACACCTTTAAAGTTCCAAATATTGTTACTAATTCATGCATGTGCTAGTAGCAAGCTAATCAAATAACTAGTCTGCCAGGGCAGGAGTGTTTGTATTTCTTGTGTTGCTGCATGCCTAAACTGAGTGCTCTTTTCCTTTCTCTTGAATGTGTTCTCCCTAATATTTAAATTTTAATAGTATATTATAATGTTTCTGTTTCTCTCTTATGTGTGCTCGAAGGTCTGACCTTCAAATTTACCTAACATGTGGATTGTTCATCTGGTGTTACAAAAATATAGAATTGTTTGTGTGCCATTATATTATTCTGTTAGAAGGGAAAGTATACTTTTGTGGTAAGGGATACAATAGCATTTAGTTTACATTGAAACAGCCTCATTGGGACTTGAGTCCCTTGTGAACTTTGAAGTGTCGGGGAATTCAAAGGGGCATCGACCTTGATTAGAACTCCCTCCTTAGCCCTTAATTCATTGACGCTTTTGGTTCTTTAGGGGTTTAGTGTTTAATGACAACGAAAGATTTTCAATGTAAATTATTTACCATGTATAACTACCATGTTAGTATAATTTCTCATAGTATTAGGGTATTGATGTTTTACTATATTTTGTTCCAGTTGTTTGTTTATACATTTCGTACATGCTTGAATATGTTGAATATGTGGGGCATGTATCTAATGACTTTCTTTCTCTTTTGGACATGTACATCCTTTTGGGTCGGATGAGTTCCTAAGGAACTCAGGCACAATTCCAGCCTAGTCGCATTTCCTGAAAAGTCCAAAATCAGCTGTAAACGCATCTCTCTACTACTGGGCCTGCCTTCTTGAGACCCAATTTCAGAGTCCAGTCCTCTTTCCCTCAACCTCTTTATTATTTGTCTATTGCTTCACTGGTTTAGTTTTTTTTTCTTTGTTGTTGTTCTATCTTGCATGTATATAACGCTCATATATTAGATCACATACTTTACTTTATGCTTTAATGTCATATAAAACTTAAGTAAACCCTAAAGAACATAAGACTAAAAGAATTAGTTAAGTAATTAATCCTCATATCGCTAATTATAATCCAATCATATCGTTACTATGTTCTCGCTCACTTTTCTTTTCTTAAAAGATTTTGAAGCCCAGAATTTGGTAAAAGAAAAAAAACAGCAGCCTCATTTTCGAAGAAGAAATCATATCTAAATAGCAAGCTTTACTATCAAGAGGCAAATCAATAATTTTCGCAAAAAATGAAGAACTGTCGCCTTAAAGGATTTTTAACAAAAATTATCTTTCTTTAAATCTTCAAATCAAGGTATATCTTAGGCTCACTTTTTTATAAATACCTCTTAGAATTACACATATCCCCTAAACCAAGTGTTTTCATGACTTGAACTCTTTCTACAAACTATATAGATATAAACCCTTTACATACATAATTCAAAAACTCTTTCAATATATCTCTTGACTAAATTATAAATTCACATCCTTCTAATGGTCTCACGCTCTTTTATACTCTCCCTTAAGTATACAGTAAGTCGTATTCGTTAATAGTAATTAAGCACAGTACAAACAATTAATCCCTTAAAATTAGTCCAAGTCCTATGGAGCTACCTCAGGTAGATTTTAAGGGGTGCCTAACACCTTCTCCCTTTGAAGAAGAATAACCCTTATCCATAATCTCACTGGTTAGAAGACCAATAATGAATATGACTTAGTAATTAAATAGGTACCCTAGTATACCTTTAAATATTAGGTGGTAACTCTCTTTCGTCAATGACAGAGAAATCATAAGTTGAATCTTGTTTTGACTAGTGCAAAATAGGGTGCAACACGTATATGAGCTATACACTGATTTGGTAGCTTTGGAATGACTTTTAGCACGTTCGAGGAGGAACGTATCTTTAAGTGGGGGAGAATGTAACGATCCGACCAGTTGTTTTGAGTTTTAGCACTTGATTCATGGGTTTGAGACATTAAGTAGCTTCATATGATGCATTATGACTCACAGGTGTGGTTGGTTCGATGTTTGAGAGGTTTGGGATTGATTTGAGAGAGTAATTCTCAATTCAAAAGCTTTAAGTTGGAAGAGTTCACCAGGGTTTTACTTTTAAGTAAACGACCTCGAAATTAGCTTCGTATGGTGATTTTTGAGTTGGGCATATGTTTAGATTTGAATTTGGATGTTCCAAGAAGGTTTCGCTCTATTTGTTGAAAGCTGGCAATTTAAAGAATTTGAGAGTTTTTAAGTTTGACCGAAAGTTGACTTTGATGTTATTGGGGTCCGATTGGCGTTTCGGGACTTTTTATAGGTTCATTTGGTTTATTTGAACTTGTGTGTAAGGGTTTTTTGTCATTCGGAATGTCTAAGTGTGATTCGGACGCATTCGGCGAAGTTTGAATGTTTGAAGTTAAGAGATGAATTCAATCTTTGATTCTTGGTTTATATGTTGTTATTCCTGTTTTGAGACTTCGAAAAAGTTATAATAAGGTATTTTTACTTGTTGGTATGATTGAACGAGGTCCCGACGGGTACGGGTGTGTTTTAGGTCATTGATTGAGAGACTAGTTATGTTAAGGATTTCGAGTTTGGCTAGGGTCAATATCGGGTAAATAGGACCTTATTTCAGTGCTTTTAGTGCACGAATAGGTTTGTAGAGTTATTTATGATTTAAATTCATATATGGTTTGTGTTCGGGAGGTTCGGGGCGAGTTTCGGGGTGGTTTCGGGCCATTTTGGTTGAGTTTGGGATTGTTGATACTGCTACTTCGCTATTGCAAACTTTTTGTTGCTATTGCAAACTCCGAATTTGTGAACTTCTTGTCGCAATTGCAAACCTTGGTTGCAATTGCAAACAATTGGTCCCAATTGCGAACCTGTGGTCGCAATTGCGAACATCCATAATTAGGACTTTTGGTTGCAAATGCGACCTCTACAGCTGGGTTAAGAGTTTGAATTTCAGGATTTTATCCATTCTTTCATATTTTGAGCCCTAGACTTGGAGAGGGGCAATTTTTCATGGGGATTTTCATACAAGGCAAGAGGGAAAGAGATTTTTATCAATTTATGATTATATTTCAAGAATCCACATGGATTTCTACACCTAAAATATGGAATTTTGAAAAAATTTGGGATTTTTGTTTATACTTTGAGAAAATATATTTTGGACATTTAAGTGCCGATTTGGACTCGATTTTGGAAACTAATTATATATTTGGACTCGGTAGATTATGGGTCATTAATTTTTTATTGGTTTTGGATTCCGAGCACAAGAGCATGAGTTGACTTTTGTTGACTTTTAGGAAATTCTTCAAAGATTGAGGCTTTATGGATTTGGATTACTTTCTATGGCATTACTGACTTCCCTGGATGATGTTTGGCTTGAATTTGCACGATTGGAGGGCTAGAGCAAGGTTTTGACGCGGTTCGAGGTTGAAGACTAGCCCGAATGAGGTAAGTATCTTGCCTAAGCTTGGATTGAGGATATTCCCTATTGGCTGTGATATTTGTATATGTTGGGGGTGACGTATATGCGAGATGAGGAGTATGTATGCGTGCATTGTGGTTATTCATGATCAGGGTAGATCTTAAACTATTATGTGCCTTCTTTTGCTTTCATGCTTATTTGATATCGTGTTTCCTCCACCTAAATGACTACGTAAGCTATTATTCATGCTAGAAATCATGTCTAGGGAATTTCCTTATCTATTGAGACATGATAAGGCTATTCTGCCATGTCAAGCTATTTGCCTTAACTGTAGTCATATCTTTCAGTCAAAATATTGTATCCACATATATCTCTATCTTTGTACACTTTTTACATGTTACCTGGCTTGTTGTTGGTGTCTTTGTATGTTTCACAGGTCTGAGCTGAGTTGTGGCACGTTGGTATATTCTGTGCGATAGTTTGATTGATTTTACTGTGAGATGTTGGCATATTGAGATTTGAGGAGATGAATGACTGATCTTGGGCTATAGAGTCGTGTTGTTATTGATAGTGAGGCGACCCATGAGTCAGGCCCCACATTGGGCAGAGTGGTACTTATTATCAGGTGACGTGTGTGCTAGGCCCCATATTGGGTTGACTAATATTTATCGTTGACTTAGATTCGATCAGCGCTTGGGCTAGGATCCGCCCCTCCTGAGTCAAGTATTAACATGTGGGTGCAGGCATATGAGATGTGCTTGGTATGGGACTTATGTCAGGCACCCGTACAGTGATGAGTTTGTTGGGGGGTGTGAAGATCAATGGGTATTTTTCCAGGCACCGTCAAGAGTGTTGAGAATATGATTCAGGGGCATTGTGCTAGGCATCGTGGGAATGCTGAGAGTATGAGTGAGGGGGTACTATGAATGTGCTGAGATTTATTTATACTTGATGATTTAACTTTGAAATTGTTGATTTGCCATGTGTATTTGACATGCGTATTTGACATGCTAGCATAGAGTTGTACTTGACTCATGCTATTTGGTATTTGATGTCTCTACTTGATGTTTAGAGCTTGAAATCACAATTTACCTTGATAAATCTTTGTTTAAGTTATTTCGATGGAAAAGCTAGTGCTTGACTGATATTCCTGAAAAGCAGGCCTATTTCTTCTCTTATTGTATTACAGTTGAACCACATTATTATTTGAGCTTTTCTTCCCCTATATGTTATTATTTTGTTGTTATTGTTGTTATTGGCTGAGGAAAGTAAGCATTAGACTTTGCCAACCTTTCCACTACTTTCTGTGAGGTTAGGCTTGCTATTTATTGAGTATATGGAGTCGATTGTACTCGTACCACACTCTACATTTCGTCAGCAGATCTAGGTGTTATTGATAGTGGTGGTGACTAATGAACTGTTTATCCGGATTTGCTTGGTGATTTCGAGGTAGTAGTGCAATTCCACTCGCAAGCCTTAAATTCCCCTCCATTATCTATTGTTACCATTAGTCATTCAGACAATATTGTATTTTGTTGAGACTTTGTATTTAGTAATTCATAGCTCTCATGCACTCGGTGACACCAAATTTTGGGATGATTTCAGTTTTAATGACATTATGACTTCATTTATTTATGATATTCCACTATTTGAGACTATTTATTATCATTATTGAAGTTTATTTTTGCATATTTGTTATTGGCTTACCTCGCAAGCAATTTTATGTGCCATCACGACTCTGTGGAATTTTGGGTTGTGACATTTTGTTAATGCATTAGCAAGGTTAGTCGACTACTTTAATTATAATGGAAAGAAGCATCAAATTAGGGCTTTTCCATAGTTAATTGGATATAACCCTAAGGTGAAAACAAAGAAGGCGATGGTTTGGATTTTACTACTGAACTTACCTCTAGAGTAGTTTGCCAAGATGTCTCTTTTGTCCATAGCACTGCCATTGATAAAGCCACACAGACCAAACCGCAACCTAGTACTGCAAAGTGAAGGTGGTTCTCGACTGAATGGACAAGCTGCCTAAGAAGTTGAGACTTCAATTCATGGACAAACAAACTAGCCAGATTGTGGAAGAATTTCAAGAGTTTGTCTATGATAATTTAGCATTCTGTTGTAGTCATTGCAAGCATCAAGGACATGACGAAAGTAAATGTCGTTCGTTGCGAGGAAAGGAAATAGACAACACTCAATGTGAGGAAGAAGCAGTCGAGTAAGAAGGAACTTTGGGTGAAAAATTACAACCGGAATCAAGGGAATACTTGAATGCTAAGAAACAACAAATAATAGAGAATTCTAAGCACGTGGAAGTCCCAGCTGATCGAGCTATAGCAAGGGTTTCACATGCATTGGAGACGGTCTCAACAAAGGAGAAGAAAACCCCTAATCCAACTCCAATTGGTAAAGGCTGCGAGGAGCTGATTTCGGTTGGAGATGAGGAAATCCTAGCCATCATGGGAAGCAACAAAGGTGTCCATTTCAATCCTTATCTTATTGGGAAATGATGTGAGTTACCATCTAAGGGAATTGTTGGGCCAAGTTGTGTTAATTCGGGACAGCTTGATGGTGTAAAATTGCTCACGAATGAATCGCAGGTTGAGGATTCTATGAGTGAGGAAGAAGTTGCTGTTATTTTGTTGGATTCTTCACAAGCTAATAACATGACAATACCAAGAAGGAGGCTGAAGGTGAAGGCTGGACCACGGTTGCTCACAAGCAGACCATTGGAATGTCAATTGCCAAAGGCATGCATGAGGTAAAGGATCAAGGTGCAGTGAAAAGGGACATTATTTAGCAAAATATTTTTTTATGTACGTTTGGGTGAAGATAGGCAGCAAGGCAAGCCATGTTCGTCCACATAGCGGGTTTGAAATCCATATTTGGAAAACACTTTAATCCAGTAACATATTGCTAGTTTTGTTTGTCCAGTGCCGATTTTTGAAGTCGTTGAAGGTTACTTTAAACACTTCAGCGTTTGAGGTTCCTACACAATCCATAGGGTCATTTTGTGAACAAGTTGATTCTAGGCAGCAAATAATTCCTTTGGGGAATGACAAATTATGGATAAAATTATGGAAACAACTCCTGCACATTCAACTAATAAATTGGATATCGAGAGAAGCAAAAGGGTGGTACAAGTGTGAGGAGTTAGGCAGATATGGCAGAGGAAGAGGAGTTGGTTTCATCATTTCCAATGGGCAGCAAACTAAGTCCAATAGCTCCAGTTTTTGTACCAAGTCATGCAATGGTTGTTCCATCACTAGACGGCGGGCAACTTATAACTCAACGAGGGCACCTCCAATTATAAGTGTTCTGAATATTACCTTTGACTCCTTTAAACATTCTTCATGCTTTAGTATCACATTATATGGACACACTGAAGGCTTTAGATAATCCTATTATGAGAAAGCTATTGAATAGTGTCTAAGAGGCATGAGGCAGGAACTTAAGTGGAAGGACTTAGTCCAACTAAAGCTTTTGGTGTTGAATTGGGCATGAACATATTAAATGAAGAGGATGAGAATGAAGTATTGGATGAATGTTTTTCTAATAAGGCTAGGGATGGAGATCTTTCACTTAGGTATCAAAGGAGAGTATTCAAGACAAAGAAGACAAAAGGCAACATAGTTGGGATACTAATGTGACTGACGGGGTTGCTATTAGGCAACTCCTAATGAGAGATGCTAAACAAAATAGGACAACACCCACTACCTCAATACGTTACAATAAATCCAAGAAAAATGATGAAGTTTCAAAATATTTTGAAGAGGTTTGAGGAAGGGGACATGTCACGACCCAAAATCTCACTAAATCGTGATGGCACCTAACACAACCCGCTAGGTAAGTCCAACCGTATAAGTCACTTCTATTAGATAGAATCCAACAGGGATAATGAATGAGATAGCCAAAAGAGTTCAACACAATCATCCCAAGGACTGTAGCACAAGTCACGACTTACTAAGAATAAGAGTACAACTTCAGTTTGAGAAAAGATATATTATCTATTTGAAATCTACATAAACAGAAACAAAAATTCTAAGCTACCACGAAGAAATTGTAGCTTGTATATGGAGTGCTAGTACGTCTTCAATGCTAGGACCTCAAACTCCGCAGTCGCTCATCGCCGAATATCTATATGCAATGTGCATAAGTGTATTATGAGTACAATCAATCCCATGTACTCAGTAAGAATCTTGACTAACCTGCGATGAAGTAATGACGAGGTTTTTAAGTCAAAAAATATTCACTAATATAACCTATGCAAGTAAATTACAGTAGAGATAATAATTGAAAGTTATAATGTAGATAACAAGAACAAATACGAGAAATAGTGAAATGATTATCTAAAAGGTATAACGATCAGGCTCCTCATATCACAACCAATCCTTTTCTTAACAATTAAAGTAGGAAGGTTAACGCAGTAGCCAGTAAAAAGCATAGTTAACCCACGAATTTTCATAATAAGAGAAATGTGCTCAAGATATCAAAACAAAGGCCACAGCAACACCCTTCATGCATTTACCTGTCCTTACCAAGCATATGTATAAAAAGGAATACCAATAACAGTAACAACAAAGTAGAAGGTACACAGATAACATTAACAAATAAGGCAGAAGCATATGGATAACGGTAACATACAAGGTAAGAGGCACGAAAGTAGCGACAGCAAATAAGGTAGGAGAAGATAGATTTCAATAACTAACAAGGTAGAAGGTTTACATAAAACAACAACAAACGAGCAAAAGGCATATATGATAAATATAACAAACAAGAAAGAAAGAATGAAAGCAAAGACAATAAAAATATAGAAGGCAAAGGTAAAAGGCAAAGATGTAACAACAACAAGCAATGTAGAAAGCATAGGTTCAACAATAACAACTCAGGACAAAAGCATAAATAAATATATATATATATATACATATATATATATGTGTGTGTGTGTGTGTGTGTGTGTGTGTGTATATATATGTATATATATGTAAGAGAAAGGTATCACAATGTAATGCATGTCTCTCCTCCTCTCCTGCACCGAAACACCTTTCGTGCCATGAACTCGTGTCCTCACTTTCATGAAAATGCCCTTCGTGCCATTAACAAATCGCTCTTCCTCACCAAGCACTAAAACACCCTTCGTGCAACAATAGTGATAATGTCCAGAAGCACGAAAACACCCTTCCTTCATAAATCACTCTTCCTCACAGGCATGAAAATATCCTTCATATAATTCACTCTTCCTCACAAGCACGGAAACACTCTTCATTACCAAGCGTATATACATAAACACAAAGCAAGGTAGGAAAATGGAAAACATCAAGAAAAGTGATTAAGTCTGATACACCACGTGAATGATAATTACAACTTTTGCACCAATAAGCAAATCAATAACTTCAAGAACCCCATTGTTCTAGTATCTCAAAAATACTCAAATATGATCTTCAACATAAATATGGAAGCTAAGTATCTCAACAATAACAAATATAGAAATGCGTTCATGATATAAGTATTGTTACAACCGAGTTTAGTACATCAACAGTCTCACAAGTTGTCCATCATATTTAATCAAGTTGTAATAAGTTAAATCATGGTTCCTAGCATTGATATTTGTACTCGTATTATCATTTAAATCAAGAAAATCATAAGTCGAGAAAATCACAAAGTTTAACAAGGTACAAAGAATCATATAATCTACCCTGAACATAGATAAACCCTGGCACATACATATACGCTCGTCACCACACCTATGCATCACCCCCGCATGTATCAAATAATATCATTTTATTAGGAAAAATTTCCTCAACAAAGCTAGGCAAGAAACTTACTTCTTTCCGGAACAAAGTCAACAATCCAACATGGCTTTTCCTTTGCAACAAACCTCCAGACCACTTGAATCTAGTCAATTATTATTCAAAAAAGTCAAAATAAGCTTTAGAAACTACCCTCATATGATAAGGTTCAATCTTTAACATAATTGAAAAAGTCAATTGGGGCCTACTTGGTAAAATATCTAAGTTAAGACCAAATCTTGATTACCCATTCACCCCCAAGTCAGAATATGTGATTTGTTTCGAAATCTGACTTCAATTTCAGGTTGTGTATGGGTAGAATCAAGGATAGAGTTACCCCTGATTTCCTAGCGAAGAAACAAGGAACAACATTATTCGTCGCTAGCTCGGGAACAATCGAGGGTGCCCCCAGTTCGGAGGCCGGGGGTGGATGAATGATACATCGGGAATCTAGCATGGCCAAACATGGGAAGAATTCAGCTCGAGCAAAACGAAGAATAAGGGTTGAAGGGAAGGAAGTTAAAAAGGACAAACGAGAAGCTAAAATATCTGCTATTAGCTGGATATTACGGCACGTATTAAGCCCGATATTAACTACGGATCATGTTTTCTTGGGAAAAAGGGAAAGAAAGGATTTTACCTTATTTAGACTTGTATTAGGGTTAAAACTCCTCTATTATATAGAGAGGGGAATCTTTTCATGTTTGGGTCACTGTTGGTACATATCAAAGCAATAAAGTTTATTTTTGTCTTTTAGAAATTATTCAAGTGTTCGTCAGCTATTCATCCATTCAGTTGCAACCGCACTCCATCTCGAGGGCTCGATTGAAACTGGTCCTTAGCATTCAAATCTAATGTCAGGCTTAATTACTTCATCACATTGGGTTTGATCATTTTGTTTCCCTTTATTTAATTACTTGTTGTTCTTTGATCATTCATATTAAATTAAATCGTGTATCCTTTAAACCGCGTACAAATTTAATTTTTATCCATTTTAAGAGTAAACACTTTGGCCCACCGTGAGGCTAAGGATAATAGAGGCGATTTAATAAGAAGCTTTATAAGAAGATTTAATAAGAAGCTTTACGTTTGTTCATGAAGTTTGGTTTCAGGATTATTCAGTATGTAAAATTCCCAATCTGCTCACTTAAGTGTTGATGCCGAGTCAGGCCACCATGGTGAAAATAACAATGTGGTGCCAAGCAACAATGTACCCCATGTCCACCCTAATGGTGTTCCGATCGCTGAACCAATCGATGCCAATTCATAGGTTGCTATCAACAATCAACCTACCAACTGATCCCGATAACAGCATTCACGGGGTACCCCGACCATCAGCTCGCGAGGCACCCGAAGGAGAAGGCGATGGAGTTAGCTTACATTGGATTTTTGAGATGTTGCCAGCTCAGCAAGTTGCAATAGCACAACTGCATGGTCAAAATCACGCACACATTGCGGCCGAATCCGAATGGGTTGGAGAAGATACTCGGAGAGAAGAACGAAGTGTCACAAAACCCGACGGATCCGAACCCGGGGAAACTTCCGAGGTGATGAAAATGCTCGAAGAACTGACAAAACGGGTGGAATCCGGCGAAAAGAAGATGGAGGCGAATGACAAGAAGGGGGAAACATACAATTCGAGGGTCAGATCATATCCTAGGAGCACCTCCATATTGAAGCGACGGGATTCCAAAGAGTTCATTCAGAAACCTTTCCCCCAAGCGCGGCACCAGAGCCAATTCTGAAAAGGTTCTAAATGCTCGATATTCCAAATACAGTTGACCACAGATCTAAACGAGCATGTGACCTCCTACACATGTTCAATAAAAGGCAAAGACCTCGAGGATAATGAGATCGAGTCGGTGCTACTGAAGAAATTCGAGGAAACCTTATCCAAGGAAGCAATGATATGGTACCATAACTTACCTCTAAATTCTATTGACTTATTTCTTATGCTTGCAGATGCCGTTAAAGCCCATGTCGGTGCTATCAAAGTCGAGACGAGGGAATCGAACTGTTCAAAGTCAGGCAAAGGTAAAATGAAATGCGTAGGAATTCGTGTCGAGATTCCTGATGGAATGGATGGACCTGCCCCTAGTTGTAGACAATTGGGAAGTTCAGGAATTTACTCAGGGACTCAACCATCAAAGTTCGATTGCGTCTCAACAATTGAAGCAAAACTTGGTAGAGTACCCAGCGGTTACCTTGGTGATGTCCACAACAGATACCAGTCAAAGATCAGAGTCGAGGATGACCAACTAAGGGCTCCCTCAAGGTTAGTTTATCCCAATAAAGCAAACAACAAGTCTAAAAGAACAGTGGATCAGGAATTAAGGCCAACCCGAGATCGAGACCAGCCATATAACTCAAATAGAAGGGAAAACGAATCCAGTCGCTATTCAACCAGGAACAATAGAAGAAGTGACCAGGGCCCAAGAAACTGAGGGTTGGTGAATAGAAATGGTTTCGACAGACCCCTCGGGATTAGAGACGCCTCGAGGCTATCATAATATAAATTCAACATGGATGCAACAAGCATATTATCAGCCATCGGTCGCATCAAGGAGACCAGCGGCCGAGGCTACTCCAGTCCAATCCAGCACAAAGGGATCATAATTTGATATGCAAAGATCATGGTACCCACGGGCATAAAATCGAGGATTGTTGGCAGTTAAGGGAAGAAGTGGCTCGTTTGGTCAACAATGGGCATCTTCGGAAATTCCTAAGTGAGTGGGCCAAAAATCATTTCAAAAATAATGATGCCAACAAGCAAATCAAGCAGGAAGAACCTCAACATGTGATTAACATGATTATCAGAGGAGTAGAAGTTCCGCAAGGGCCAAGATAAAACGCACCAATGTTTCTATCACAAGAGAAAAATGAAATCGAGATATGTTCCTGAGGGATCCATCATCTTCAGTGACGAGGACGATGAGAGCGTCATTCAACCGCGACACGATGTACTAGTAATATATGTACTCATTAATAAATCCCGAGCTAAGCATGTGTTAATTGATCCGGGTAGCTAGGCCAACAACATCTGATGGAGAGTCGTGGATAAACTAGGGCTTTTGGATCATATCGTACCAATAGTTTGAGTATTGAATGGGTTCAATATGGCATGCAAGACAATGAAGGGTGAAAACACCCTAACAATCAACACAGCCGGAACCACTCAACAAATCAAGTTCTATGTGATCGAGGGGGATATGAGGTACAACTCCCTATTTGGCAGACCATTGGTTCATTGCATAAGGGATGTACCATCAACCATACACCAAGTGTTGAAATTTCCAACTCCGAGTGGGATCAAAATGGTGTATGGGAACAACCGGCCGCAAAAGAGATGTTCCCCGTCGAAGAGGTGACCCCAGTACTCGTGGTGATGACATCAAAAAATGAGGGACTGATCAAAGAGAAAGGCACTAAATAGCAATCATAGGACCTCGTTCTTTATCTTAACAAACCTTCCCTGCCAGCCTCGGTCCCTGTCCTCGTCTATGCAGGAGAAGAGACCTTTCTTTGCCCAATGGGCAAGTTTGATTAACTCCCTCAGAAGATTTGGGGGCTCTAAACTCATAGCAGGTGGTCGACCAAGAACAGAGGCTCCCCTGTGTTGTTAGCGAAGTGACGTAGAAGGGTCACGATCCTCCAAAAATACGAATGGATCTGCCCGGGGCCAGGCTTAATTACTTCATCACATTTGGTATGATCGTTTTGTTTCCCTTTAATTCAATTTCTTATTGTTCTTTGATCATTCGTATTAAATTAAACCGCGTATCTTTTAAATCGCGTACAAATTTAATTGTTATCCATTTTAAGGGTAAACTGAGGTCTAAATCTTAATTTTACAAAATCCCTAATTCTACCCGAACTCCCAATTTCTAGTCCGTAAAATCCTAGATTTGATAGTGAAAATTGATGAAAAAATAATGGAAATTGAACGAAAACAAGTTAAAATTACTAATCTATGAAGTTTGGAAGAAATTGCTATCCAAAAATTGCCTCTATGGAGTCTATGTCTCAAAAATATTGTAAAATGAGCTAAGTCCCAAAATCCACAACTTTTACCTAGTTGCCGATATCGCAATTGCAAAATCTTGTTCACAATTGTGATATTCGCAAAATGAACTACTGTTTGCGAAAGCGAACAATGTCTGAGCTCAAAGATGTCGCAAATGTGAAAATACAATCACATTGTGAAGGCCCCCCTTCCACAAAAGCGACCCAGGCTTTGCAATTATGAAGTAGCCTCAGACTCCCCATTGTCACAAATGGTACGATAGACCTCATCGCATTTGCGAGTAAAGCTGCGCAAATGTGAAGCTATCAATCCCATCCTAGTTCACAAATGCGAGGCTCACATTTGCGAATAAAATCTCACAAATGCGAGACTTGCACCCTATTTTGAACAAGACAGAACAAACAACAACTTATAGTACTCTACAAGGTTATTTAAAGTTAGCGTCGCCACCTAATATTTAAGGTATACTAGGACACATATACTATACTATATAATGTAGACTAAATTATGGACTGCAAAACCAGTTGAGATTCTAGATAAGGATTCAAGTTATCTCGAGGGAAAGGTGTTAGGCATCCCTCAAGATCCACAAAATGTGGTTCCTGTGGACTCGATCAAATAAGTGAGGGAAGGTTCAAAAGAATGGCTAATTAATACTCACAACTATTACAAAGAATAAAAGAATGATCAATGTATACTAGAATTAAAAGTGATGATATTAAATATGTAATGAATTATGTGCAGATGAAGTTCTGCAAATACTTTTTGTGTGTTTGAAATGAAATGAGTAAAATATATTGACTCTTATGAAATATATGTAAAGTTGACAAGGGAATCATATTCCAAAAGATAAGCTGATGTAAAGTGAGTTCTAGATAAAAAATAGTAAATATTTGACAAAATATATATGCAGTAATATGTAGTATGCGAAATAATAAGAAGGGCATTAAAGAATGGTATTTTAGTGTAAATTGAATAATATAAAAAAGAAATTATACCTACAGAATCCATGTTAACTCAAAGTGTATGAATGAAATCTTGAACTTATAAGAATAAACTTTCAGAGAAAAGACTCATAATTAAAGTTCAAAAGCTTAGATGGATGACCATAACAAGAAGAAACTTATATTAAGGGATTGAGGGAAAAAAGGGGAAAGCGTATTTATTTGAACATGAGTAGATATTTAACAAGTAATCCGACCAAATAGTGTTGAAAGAATTATCTCAATATATAATGAGCAAAGTGAAGAATTATTTTGACGATTAAAGAATGAAGGTGATATAGGAAGAATGTGTCAAAGTGTTTGACATAGAAAACTATTGTATCAATATGAAGAAGTGTTTTCGCTAAAGAAAATGAGTCATCATTCAATAAGGAACTAAGACCATCTCTAGAGTCATGGTTTTGAAACACAAATTGTGTGCGCCAAGCCCAAATGACTATAAGGCCTAAATCACTCAAATAATGACATAATAATTCAATTAAAACTTATTTACCAATTATGTAGTATGCGAAATAATAAGAAGTGCATTAAAGAATGGTATTTTAGTGTAAATTGAATAATATAAAAAAAGGAATTATACCTAAAGAATGCATGTTAACTCAAAGTGTATGAACGAAATCTTGAACTTACAAGAATAAACTTTCAGAGAAAAGACTCATAATTAAAGTTCAAAAGTTTAGATGGATGACCATAACAAGAAGAAACTTATATTAACTTCAGAGGGCAGTGGGATCGATTCTTGACTTTGGCCACTTTATTTACAACAACAGTTATTAGTCCAACATCGAGATGGCTCCATTTGAGGCTTTATATGGTACGCGATGTCGTTCTCCCGTCGAATGGTTTGAGCCCGGCAAGGCTAAGTTATATGACCCTGATTTGGTGAAGGATGCCTTGGAAAAGGTAAAGTTGATTCAGGAGCGACTTCGCACACCACAGTCCAAACAGAAGAGATATGCGGATCAGCAGAAGTGTGATTTATCTTTTATGGTGGGCGAGAAAGTTCTCTTGAAGATCTCGCCAATGAAGGGGGTCATGAGGTTCGGGAAGAAGGGCAAGTTGAGCCCAAGGTTCATAGGTCAATTTGCGGTGTTGAGACGAGTTGGGGAGGTCGCTTATGAGCTTGATTTTCCTCCCAGTCTATCGAGAGTTTATCCAGTTTTCCACGTGTCTATGCTTCGGAGGTATCATGCTGATAGGTTGCATGTGTTGGACTACAACACGGTTCAGTTAGATGAGAGTCTGGGTTATGATGAGGATCTAGTTGCCATTGTTGACAAACAGGTTCACCAGTTGAAGTCCAAGGAGATTTTTGCAGTAAAGGTTCAGTGGAGGGGTCAACCAGTCGAGGAGGCGACTTGGGAGACCGAAGAGGACATGCGGAGCAGATATCAAACTTATTCAATACTTCAGGTATGATTCTAGACTCATTCGAGGACAAACGTTTGTTTAAGAGCTGGAGAATGTAACGACCCGACCGGTCATTTTGCTTTCTAGGTCCTCGTTCCCCTAAACAAGACTCCTCATATGTGCTTTTACTGTTTTATGACTTGCAGAGATAGTTAGTTCAAGATTTGGAAGGGTTCGGGTTGAAATCAAAATGCTTAGTTCCTTAGTTGGCTCTTAAAAGGCTAAGTTTGACTTTGGTTAATATTTTAAGTAAACAAATCCGGAACCAGGATTTGACAATTCCAATAGGTTCACATGATGATTTTGGACTTGGGCATATGTTCGGATAAGGTTTTGGATGACCCGGGAGCGTTTTGACGCTTAAGGATGAAAGTTTTCTTATTGAAGGTTTAAAAGTTCTTTAAATTTGGTTTGGAGTAGGTTTTGGTGTTATCGAGGTCCATTTGGGATTCAGAGCCGGGAAATAGTTCCGTATGGTGATTTAAGACTTGCACGCAAAATTTGGTGTCATTCCGAGGAGTTTAAGTATGTTTCGGGGTTAAGAGTAAGTTGGAAGAACATGAAGTTTATAAGTTGATTCAATTTGGTTTGGGGTGCGATTCTTATTTTTGATGTTGTTTTCCGCGTTTCGAGGGTGCAAGCCAACCCGTTTTATGATTTCCAATTTATTGGCATATTTGGACGGGACCTCGGGGGCCCCGGGTGTCATTCGGACGATGTGCGGAGGTCGCTTAGCCATGGGTGAACAGCTGAAGCACCCAGCTTCTAGTGTAACCGCACATGTGAAGGGCCAGTCGCAGGTGCGAGCTCGCACAAGCGAGCCAACAGCCGTAGAAGCGGCCCAGCATTGGGCAGCCAAATACCACATATGCGGGCAAGGCGACTGTAGATGCACGACCGCAGAAGCGGTCAAGGATCCGAGAAGCGGGACTTGTGCAGGTACGGCTTACATGCCGCAGATGCGGCATCGCAGAAGCGACCCTCTTTCCACAGATGCGAACTTGGGCCAGCCAAGGGACGACCGCATCTGTGAGACCCTTTCCGCAGACGCGGCCAAGGAGCCGCAAAAGCGAAATTCCTTGAGGCAGTGAGCTTCATTTATTACAGGACTTAAGCCATTTCTAACCCATCTCTTTCATATTTTGGGCGATTTTGGAGCTTCTTGAGAGGGGTATTCACCTAGCAACTTGTAGGTATGTAAATTCTATCTAATGCAGGTTAAATACATATATTAAGGGTAGATTTTAACATGTAAATTTGTGAAAATTATGGGTTTAGATGAAAAACCTAGATTTTGATAAAAATGGATTTAACCACGAAAATGGTTATGGAATTGAGTGAAAATTATATAATTGAATTCGTGAGGTTATGAGTAACATTTATCTTCGAAAATTTCATGAATCAGGGCATGTGGACCCGAGGGTAAATTTTAGGAATCTTTCAATTGGGGTTGGGTAATCGCTCTAATAGTTAAATTATGAACTTGTGAATATGTATTGATTAATTTATGTAACATTTGACTAGTTTCGGGTCGTTTAACGAGTTGAGGATTTAAAGCAAATTTGTGGATCGGGAGTGAGCTTGAGAACGAGGTAAGTCTCTTGCCTAACCTTGTAAGCGGGAAACTCATCCCCTTAGGTACTTTTATTGTGAGTTATATGTATAGGGAGCTAAATACGCACTAGGTGATGAGAGTCTGTGCGTAGCTATATTCTATGTGATGTACGGGTAGTCTTAGGCTTACACCATGCTTTGTTTGCACTGTCATGTTGGCTATGCACATTAACTGCTTTGAAATGAGCCGAGATTATGGATTTTAATATTTAAAGTGTCTAGTTTGAATTTCTTATGTTTGGGAAGAATTGAAGGATTTTATAAAACTCTGATAATTTTATGTTCACTCGCGTTGTAAGTATTTTCACGAGCGAGGTGAATTTCCTCTACTCTCATGGGAGCCGGCTGCTCGCCTCGGCAGGTTAATAGATACATCTATGGTTCGTGTCGTTCAACCCTCGGCAGTGCACAGTATATTTCGGGATCGAATCGTAAGACCTCGGTATAAATCATGCGTGATATTACTCGGAGCCTAATTTTACTTGATATTATTTCATGGCTTGAGCAGTTATAATTATTTAAATGACAGGAATTGACTCAAAGTTTGTTGATAGTGAAAGAATTAATATTCTCTGCCTGTTACTGAGCTATATTAATTGTTTTACATAATCCATGTTTATTTATAATTCTTGCATTTTATTGTTAGCCCATAGTAAGTGTCGAAATCGACCCCTCGTCACAACTTCTTCGAGGTTATACTTGATACTTACTGGGTACATGTTGTTTATGTACTCGCGCTATACTTCTACACTTACCGTGCAGGTTCTGAAGCAGGTGCATCTGGTAGTCACCTAGCGCACACCCCTGATACTCCGAGACTGAGCGATGAGCTGCCTTCCGAGCCGTTCTGCAGCAACCGAAGTCTTTCTTTTGTGTTTTGCTTTCTGTTTACTTCATTTCGGACAGTATTTTAGTATTTTGTATATTCTACTAGTAGCTCATACACTTCTAACACCAGGTCTTGGCACACACACTAGTAGACTGAATGGTTTTGGGATTATCACTATTGTTATGATTACACTTAGCTGCTTTCGTCTTATTTATTTAAATTTGCTATTTTGTAACCGTTTAATTAATGAAAATCTAATTACTAGAAAACTTAGTAAAAGGAGAGATCATGTGGTTATTTCACTGTTGGCTTGCCTAGCGACGGAGCTAGGCGCCATCATGGCCTATAGGAGAATTGGGTCGTGACTGAATTTGACAAGGTTTGCCTTCATCACCAAGCGTCATCTTTCCTAAGCGTTTTGGATGGTAGTACCTCGCAAGACAAGGAAATAAAGTTGTTAGTACAATATAAAGTAAATAATCAACTAATTATATTTTTTAAATGACCTTATTTAAAAATATTTTTTGGAAGATTGTTTTAAAAATAGTTGAAAATATATTTTTGGAAAATTGTTTCTGGAATAGTTTGGATATGTTTTTGAGAAGTTTTTTATAAAATAGTTTTGGAAAAAGTTTAAAAGATAATATAGGAAAATACTCTTTGAAAATGATTAAAAAATATTTTTTGGAGGGTCGGATGGTGTATGCCATATAGCAATAAGACATTAGAATATGAATGCCGACTTGATAGCAACTCCGGTGGCCAACCGTGTCGCCTCCTGTAGCACGAACATTCACATTCTCGTTTTTTAATTTCCTCTGACTTTCGTCGTCGCCTCATAATTATTGTCCAATCCAAGGGTCATTCGAGGCGTTGTGACCTCAAAAAATGGAAAACTACCCTATATACCTACCTAATCAAAAGTAATTACCCGTAGTTACCCATTTTAAAAGTAATTACATCAAATACCTATTCTATTACAACTAACTACCCGCCCAGCCAAATACATAATTAGCTTTCCTTTTTTATCTCCTCATCGACTCTCGTTGCTGCCGCTACCCATTTCTCAAGGAGAAGCAGCAAACACTTTTAAGAAGTTTCAAAATTAATTTTCCTCTTTTACTCCATGAAAAATCACAATTCTCAATCGGAAATTCAATCACAAAAGAGATAGTATTTGTATGTTGTTTGTATTGTACTTTTTACTTGCTATCATCACCCATTTTTTTTTATTTGTGGTCCATAATTCATTTTATCTCCTAAAAGTAAAATAAAAAATAATATGTATTATCTAACTAAGATTTGAATTTTCATGTGTGTTTAAAGTGTTAACTGTTGGAATTTAGTAGGTATTGTTCTTTGATGTGTAGATTATGTTGTTAATGCTAATTTTTGAAGATTTTACTGTGAGAAAATTAAATCCATCATTGAAGGATCTTGAAGCTTGAAACTCATTAATTGGGTTTGTTGAGTTTGTAGTTATTTGGATCCAATTGTGATTGGCGTGTGCTTGAATATTAATTGGAGGTTGTGGTTATATTTTGAATCAATTTGGTAGAGATTTTGGAGTAGATTTTAGAATTTTTGGTTGACCTAGCGAAAAAGACGAATTTATACTGTATACCAAAATGGTATATTATTTACTATTTTTGTATATAATTAATTACAACAGTATAATGTTATAGTATATAGTATAATATAATAGTATAATGTTGAATGAAGAACACAAGATATTATTTTGATATATTGTATAGTACTTTAGTATATAATATATAATTTAACACTATATAATTCACTACAATAATATGTTGTTATAAGACACAATATGCTGTTATAATTGGGTTATTTTTAAAATTTTAAAATTTTTAACTGTATCCTTTTTAATTATTTTAATAAAATTTCCATACTTTTTACAATTTTTATTTTCTTAAAAGAGATGTTTAATGGAGTTTCATAGAGATATTATTCACAATATTAGAAGTAGACGTAGAAACAAACATAAAGTAGTAATATGCCTAGTTGGTATATTTATGTACCTTGCTAGTATACTACTGTACAAAATATTTTACAATAACGTTAGACACTAATATGTGAACTAGTCATCTATGATACCCTGTTAGTATATGATATATACTACGTAGGTATCATAGAGGGTTGAAGGTTGTAGCTAAACATTGTGCGAATTTGGTGGAGATTTTGCGGTAAATTTTTTAAATTTGAGTTCAAGCTGAGTTGAACTGGCGAAGAAGAATTTGTACCGTGTACCAAAATGATATACTATATACCATTTTGGTATACAATTCTTTCCAATGAGTTTTTTTTTTTTAACTTTTCAATGAAGTTCTCATATTTGTTTAATTGTTTCTTAAACCAAAATATTTACTTTGAAATATTTGATTGGAGGTTGTGACTAAAGTTTGAGTCAATTTGGTGGATCTTCTGGAGTAGATTTTTTAAATTTAAGTTAAAATTGAGTTGAACTAGCAAAAAAGACTAATTTGTACTATATAACAAAATAACATAGTATATACCATTTAATTATATAATATTTAATTTAATAGTACATAATTTATTGTGTTGAACAAACGAAGAAGAATTTGTACTGTATACCAGAATGATATACTATATACCATTTTGGTATACAGTTCTTTACAATGATATAATGTTACAGTATACTATATAACGTAACAGTATACTATTACAATTTGGACCTTTTAGAAATTTTTTGAAATTTTCATTGAGTTCTTTTTCTTTCTTTTAACGGAGTTCTCATATTTTTTAAATTTTTTTCTTAAACCAAAATATTTAGTTTGAAATATTTGATTGTAGGTTATGACGAAAGTTTGAGTCAATTTGGTGAAAATCCCGGAGTAGATTTTGGAACTTAGGTTGAAATTGAGTTGAACTAACAAAGAAGACTAATTTGTACTATGTATCAAAATAACATACTATATACCATTTTGATATATAATATTTAATTCAATAGTATATAATTTATTGCAACAGTATACTATTATAATATATGGTGTAATGTAATAATATAGTTAAATTTGGTATTTATTTTAATTTTTCAAAAAAAAAAAGATAATGGGTCCTTTTTCAATTTTCTAACAAAGTTCTTGATATCATATACCCTATCAGTATATGATTATAACATATGGATAACATAGAATACTGCATAATATAATTCAACTACTATAAATATATTATTTTTGATATCATATATGCTAAAGTAAGTTACAACAACAACTACAAAAACCCAGTAGAACCCTACTAGTGGGGTTTGGGGAGGGTAGAATGTACGCGACCTTACCCCTACCCCAAAGGAATAGAGAGATTATTTTCGAGAGGCCCTTGGCTTAGAGACAATAGATATATAACCACAACAGAAACTAGAAAAATAATATCAGCATCGTAAAATACAACAAATAAATAGAAAGGCCAAAATGTGAAAGACAACCAAAAAAAAAAGCCGCTAATAGTCCTAGACGAAACACTATCAGACTAGCCGGCGCAGTAAGAAGAAACACTCGACTACCCCCTAACCTACAACCCTAATGCTCGACCTCCACACCTTCCTATCAAGGGTCATGTCCTCAGAAATCTGAAGTTGCACTATGTCCTGCCTGATCACCTCGCACCAGTACTTCTTAGGCCGCCCTCTACCTTTTTCTCGTAACTGCCAGAGCCAAATGCTCACACCTCCTAACCGAAGCATCAAAGCTCCTCCTCCAAACGTGCCCGAACCACCTAAGTCTGGCTTCCCGCATCTTGTTATCCACGGTAGCCACGACACCCTCTCGCGAATATCCTCATTCCTAATCTTATCCATCCTAGTGCGCCTACACATCCATCTCAACATCCTCATTTATGCTACTTTCATCTTCTGGATATGTGAAATCTTGACTGGCCAACACTCAGGCCCATACAACATGGCCGGTCTAACCACCGCTCTGTAGAACTTACCTTTACGTTTCGGTGGTATATTCTTGTCACACAGGACTCCAGACGCTAACTTCTATTTCATCCACCCCACCCCGATACGGTACGTGACATCCCCGTCGATCTCCCCATCTCCCTGGATAATAGACCCTAGGTACTTGAAACTCTCTTTCTTAGGGATGACTTGTGAGTCAAGCCTCACTTCCACATCCGCTTTCCCGACACATCACTGAACTTGCACTCCAAATATTCCATCTTGGTCCTACTTAACTTGAAACCTTTAGACTCCAGAGCCTGCCTCCATTCTTCAAGTCTCTCGTTAACGCCGCCTCCTGTCTCATCAATCACAACTATATCATGAGCGAATATCATAGACCAAGGCACCTCCCCTTGAAAATGGAGTTTCAGTGCGTCCATCGCAGGGCAAATAAGAACGGGCTGAGCGCAGATCCTTGGTATAACCCCATAACCACCGGAAAAGGCTCTGAGTCACCTCCCACTGTCCTAATCCGAGTCTTAGCTCCATCATACATATCTTTTATCGCCCTAATATAAGCTACTGGTATACCTTTCACCTCCAGGCATCTCCAAAGAACGTTCCTAGGGACTTTGTCATACGCCTTCTCTAGGTCAATAAACACCATCTGCAAATCCCTCTTCCTGTCTCTATACTATTCCACCAACCTCCTAATAAGATAGATATATGCTAAAGTAAGTTATTTCCTAATAAATAGTATATAAAAAAACAAATAAATAAAAAGAACAAAAATAAAGGAGCCAAAACGTGTGCAGAATTAGATTATGAAAAAAAAAGACTTAAAATAATCATAATAATAAATGAAATTAAAAAAGAAAAAAATGAAAGCAAAAAAGAGAAGAGAAAATAGTTATAATGTACAAGTTGTTCTAATAATTAAATTAGAAAAAGAAATTACAAAAGAGATAATATATATATTATACAAGTTATATTTTAAAAAAGGGTGAACAAATATTTACTACATCAGTTATCTTTTCTTATTGTATAAAAAAAGAGAATAATGAAGAAAAAAAGCAAATAAATAAATAAATAAAAGAAAAAAAAAGAATGAGGCAAAATAGAGTGTGAAATTAAATTAAGGTAAAAATAATAATAATAACTATAATAATAATAATAATAATAATAATAATAATAATATTTGGGCAACAAATAAATGAACCGAAAAGAAGAAAATGAAAAGAAAAGAAGAAGAATATGAGAAAAGAAAGAAAAGAAGGAAAAAGGAAAAGAAGGAAGAAATAAAAAAGAAAAGAAGAAAAGAGGAAATTACCCACAAAAGCTACCATAAGTAGGAAATACAATTAGTTATATGGGTAGACAAGTAAATGGGTAGACAAGAGTAAATAGTTTTATTTTTATGGGTAATTGTGTCGTTAACCCCTCAAAAAACTTTTTCTCATCGGCCCTTATGTATATGTACTTGTTCAAAATCAGTAATATCACTCGAATGTAGTACTATTTGTTAAAATAAGTACATAACACTTAAAATATCAACTGTAGCCTCCATAGTCGAGTATATCATCTAAAATAATATTGTCCATGAAGGAAGTCAGTAAAGACAAGGCCAAAGATACAATCTAACCAACATAATTGGCACGTAAGATGGAGGCAACATCTGAATTAACTCATTCAGCCCCAATACTCAAAGGCAAACTGTATACTTCGACAAGGTCTTAAAAGGCAACGGCAAGGTAGAGCGAACCATGGAGGACAACATAAGCTACGGCCACAACTCAGTGGTGAAAATAAGGGGGGCTGCAACAATAGCAAACTAATAAAAAATAAAGATATAACAATGAACCAATAATCCAGTTCAAACATAACACCCGTGACAGTAAAGCAATCAATGGAACGTTTTTCGACCAGACGTGCTTGGATGGTATTTTTATATTAGGGTTTAGGAGTGGTAGACATTTTGTACTCCTTCTGTATCAATTTATGTGAATCCATTTGACTGCGCACGGAGGTTAAGAAAAGAGAGAAGACTTTTGAACTTGGTGAAAAATAAGGTACATATATTTTGTGTGGCTAAAAATCATTACATAAAGGTAAATTGTTTCCAAATAAAGAAAGGAGTAATTCTTTTTGGTACGGACTAAAAATGAGATATGTTCCTTTAAATTGATAAGGAAGGAGTATAATGGGAGTAAGTGGGTTGTGGGTAGAAAACTTAGGGGAAGATTTATAGAGTATGACAAAATAAATGGGTCTTTACCCATTGTGTAAAAAAAATATCATTATTATGTCATGTCACATCAATGTCTAGTCAAATCAATTGTCCTATCACGTTGGATGTTGACGGGACATTAATTTGATTGTATTGAGTCATATTTAAAATAAATTCTATTGGCTTCTCTGTAATTATTAGACAATGCCATATAAGAAAAATATTTATTTAATCAAGAAATCTTGTAGTATTTATTTAAAATTATAATACTACAATTGTGTCGTAGTAATTATTATTTTATTTTTTGAAAAGATAATAGATTGACAGAATATCCTAATATTTAAAAAATAGGGCAATCATTAATAAATTATTTGAAATTTAGAAAAATGCACAAAAACTATAGTATTTAACTAATTGCAATAAAATGATAAAATTCTCATATTTTGTAAAAATAAAAATAATTATCAATAAATTGCATAAGAGCTAAATAATGTGCAAATCACTACATATTATTTTTATTAGGAAGCCTGCAGAAGTTAATTTTTAAATATGAAGGGTCAAAATTGATGGTCAACACAACCCAATTACTCCAGCTGATACTTGTTAAGCCAAAATTAGTATGCAACCTATCCGAAACTCAGCCTAACCCCTCGGCTCGAATTCGAACATCCACACATGTGTAATAATATCATAAAAACTCGCTCACAAACTCAAATCATCAGAATAACATTAAAAATAAAAAATAATTCATAAAATCTCAAGATTTTCAAATATTCTTAAACTCAAATTTCTAACTTTCGTCTAGAAGTTTCGTAATGACCTCGGGTCACCCGAGACCCGAGCCAACCATACTTACAAGTCCAACAATATCGTACAAAGCTAATAGAACCATCAAATCGCCAATCCAGAGTCATTTATACAAAAGTCAACTATTGGTCAACTCCAACAACTTAAAACCTCTGAATTGAGATTCCTACTTCCAAAACATCCCAGAACTACCGGAAATCAAAACCGATAATGCACGCAAGTTACAAAACATCAAATGAGCCTATTCTAAGCCTCGATTGCCAGAATGGAGCGCTAAAACTCAAAATAGCCGGTTGGGTCGTTACAGGACAATGCAAGTTATCATATTTTTATTGGACTACAACTTGAAGAGGTCACAAAATTGGAGAAGAAGGGTCTCGGTCGCATGATTTTCATATTTTAATTCATTCATTTTTCTAGTATTATCTCTTGCAATATCATCACAGAGTGTGTTATGAACTTTGTAATAATTATAGAGTATTTGGAGCTTTCTAGTTTATACTTTTTATATTGTTATTAGTAGCTCAGTAGTTGATGTCCATTTATTCTGCCGTAGGGAGATGCCCCATTTGGTTAAGAGATCATTTGATCTCGTGCGACTTTCCCCTAATGAGACATTGGAAGAGCTTAGGGATGATCATCTTGCCAAGGCAATAGATGACACACTACTGTTGCTTTTGCCCCCTTTTACTTTTTCCTTTGTGGTTCTTCTTTTTATTAATTAATAAAATTAGCCACTACGCCCCCAGGCAAGTGGTATATTTTCTATAAAAAGAAGTGTTCTAAGCATTCAAAGATCAATATATCAAGTTCAAGATCACGCTACAAGCCCTTGGATTAAAGTACATCAAATTCAAGATGAAGCTTCAAGCTCTTGCATTAAACTAAATCAAGTTCAAGATTAGGCTTCAAATCCTTGGACTTAAATACATAAAACTCGAAGGCCCTTAAATTTTATTTCTGAAAAGAAAAATAAGAGGAATTATAAAAATGTAACATTTCTTATATTTGAAATAGAATATTACATTTATTAAAATATTTTTAGTCTTCATTATTATTTTTATGTGTATTTTATTATCTACCAGATTACTGAGTCCACAGTTATAGTTAAATCTCATGAGAAGTCTGTTTACCCCTTAAAACGGATAATAATAAAATTTATACACGGTTTAAAGGATACATGATTTAATTTAACACAAATGGTCAAAGAACAGTAAATAATGGAATTGAAATGAAATAATCAAATCGAATATACGTAGTATTAAGCGTTGAATTTAACTTAAGTGCCAATGGCTAGTTTCGATTGAGCCTTCGAGATAGAGCTCCATTTCACATAAACGGATGAATAACTGAAGAAAACTTAAACAATTGCTAGAAGCCAAGGTAAACTTTATTTCCTCGATATGCGTTCCAAAACAGTGATAAAATATGAAGGGTTCTCCTCTTTATAGAGTAGAGGAGTTTTTACCCTAAAACCAGTCTATGTAAGGTAAAAATTATTTCTCCCCTTTTTCCCATGAAAATATGATCTGTAGCCAATACCGAGCGTGATCCGTGTCGCAATATCCGGCTAATGGAGGATATTCTTGCTCCCCGTTTTGTCTCATTTAACCGTCTTTCCTTTACCCTCGATCTCTCATCTTACTCGAGCTTGATTCTTTCCGGGTTCGGTCATGCCCGAGACCCATTGTATATGGTTTAGATCTACGGGTACCTTTAGTCTCATTCGAGCCAGTAACAAGTAACGTCATTCCTTGTTCCACAATGGGAAATCAGGGGTAACTTTATCTCCGATTTTACCCTTATACATATAGTCCCCTCACTTCTCGAAGAGTAGGCTATAGGAGCGATAAGAAGTTATTAATTGGTCCTGATTCCTTCTCTCGCACACCATGAGCAAGATGACGAACCGAAATGTCCCATCAGTCACATGGCTCTGATTTTGGACCCTTGTCAGCCATCGATTGATCACCCCTGGTAGTTATCAAATTCAAAATGTCAGGCACTCATTACACTTTCCCTAAAAGTTCTATTTTCCTATTTTCGCTTTTTTACTTTCTGATTTCAAACTTCCTTACGTTACCCTCGAGTTTTTCATATCTTCATCCGTTCATCGATCCTTCGAATCTTCATAATTTGTTCTTATTATCTTCATATCTTCATAGTTCATCTTCAAACTTTCATACCTCACCTTCAAATCTTAATATCAAGTCTTCAAGTCTTCATATTCTCAAATAAAATGGCAAAGACCTTGAAATTGGTACCTCAAAATATTTCACCGACGACTTCTTCCTCGGCCACAAGTATTGAAGCAGTGCTATCAGTAGTAGCCCCATGACCTCCCCTTACAGATTTCATCCCTGGAGGCTGCTCCATAGATAACGACTTTCAAAGTCGAGAAACCCTCATCACAAATTTCGTCCCCGAAGGCTGCTCCATTATCGAGGAGATGCTCAAAGTTGTCCGAGAAGACTGCGAATGGGAAGGAAAGGACATAGTCATTCCCAGTCCTGATGAGGACATCATGACACATGTGTAAGGATACTTAAGTGTTACATGTATCCTTTCACGTTTAGTCATGTTGATACGGTGGTCCTCGAATTCTGTAAGAGGTACAAAATCTGTCTTAGGCAAGCTCACCATCCTTTTGGAGGAGCGTGACTCTCTTCCATCATTTTGCAAAAATTATATAGAAGCCTCAGTTCACAGTCTATCACTTGCTCTGAATTTACAGTCCCCGAATCTTCCGAGAAGGGTTAATCAAACTTTCCCATCGGGCAAAAAAGGCTCATTTATCTTGTATAGATGAAGATAGGGACCGAGGTTGGCAAGGTAGGTTCATTCAGATAAAGACAGAGGACCTCATTCCTCCGGAATTCAAGTCGTTCCCTGAGACGTAACCCGAATCGTAAGTTTACCCCCTCTAAGTCGTCAAAGTCCTTTCTTGTATCTACTTTTCATTCTCATGACATGTTTAATTTGATATGCAGCTGTGCCTCGAGTCGCCAACGTTGTCCCGCATTTTAGGGAGTGGGTTGAGGGTATATGCAAGTAACTACCCTACTCCGAGCGTGAATGGTGTAAGCTCTCCAAACTCACTATTCTTTTTTCTGGTTGAATTCTTTCCTGGTCATTTTTTATTCTGTCATTGTCATGAGTAAGTCCTTCTTTTACAGGTTTTCCTAAGACTACCAAGCTTCGGGAAACCATTGATACCATGGTCTCTACCCTATCTTCCAAACCCTCCTCCTCTCTGCAGCTTGTTGCTGAAGCTGCTGCAAAGAAGGATTGAAGAAGAAAAAGAGATCCACTGACTGCTCAGACGCTCCTGCCGAGGTCAAGAAGAGAAAAAAGATTGTGCTCAGGGTCAGAAAGAGCACCAAGAAGACTTCTGATTCCCGGGTCCCAGATTCTGAAGCTCTTCGTTAGCTCAAGGATTTTCCCGAGGATAACGAGGACATGGAATTCGTCACCCATGAGCCGATGGATACCGACCAAGAGTTGGTGGCCCTTGAGGGAGATGCTCGTAAGGCTAAATCCTCCTTAGCTCTGGGGCTCGAAGAAGAACATGTGGCTACTGCTTCACAAGAAGCCCCTTCGATCCCGAGGAGAGCTATTTTTGAAGGTGACACCGTTATCCGTACTCAAGAATTGTCGCCCCGGATGGAGGCCACGTTAAATGAAGCTCGGGCCGCTGAAGAGAAGCTGACCAAAATGTCTTGGGCGGTGGATGATGCCCCTAACTCATTTTTCGAGGGTGTGGACGTCGGCATGCTGGAGGATTACTCCAGCTTTGGCCACCTAGAGATCTTGATATGGGTCGTGCAATCGAGATCAGATGGGCCGAGTTCAAGATCAAAGCTTGAGAAGCAGTTTTTGGCCCCGAGTGTGGACCCTAAACGAAAGAAGATGGCCATGTTTGCGGTGGTGATGGATACTAGCATGTTGTTTGGTCCAGTCGGAGTGGCCATTTATCTCCTTTCCTTGGTAACCAAAGAAGACCAAGTGATGATGAACGAGGTAGATGGTCCAAGTCTATTCAATGAGGCCCAACATGCGCTAAATCGAGTATAACCTCATCCCTATTTATTTTACGAGTTCCCATCGTCATAACAGTTTTTAACGATTTTCTTTCTCTATATCTCAGCCTCGATGCTTCATTATGAAATCTTTCACTGATCTAGGATGAAGGTGAGCCACCTTGAGTTCGAGCTCAAGCAACAAGTATGACAAACATAGATGTACAAAGCTCTCTGTGAGCAGAAGGATGAAGTCCTTAGGGACATGGTCGAGCTCCCTGCCCTTCAGGCCGAACTGGAGAAGGCCCAGAAGGAGGGCTTGAAAGCAAAGTAGGAACATGCTCTTCTGGTTGAGAAGGTAAGAGTGCTTGAGATTGATAATGAGATACTAAACTCCAATGCTAACGTCGCAACCTCACAGGTCCAGGAAAAGATAAATTTGACCGACCAGCTCAGGACCGAGATGGACGAGATCAAGGCTTTAGCCGATGAGCTGAGAGGCAAAATGGATAGCCTAATATATATATATATATCATATATATATATATATATAGCCTCACATTTTACTCGTGTTTTGTAGATTTCGAGTGTGAAATGTATTGATTTATGCTAATTCATGGTGTTTTTATATGTAGGAATCATTCGGAGGCAATATGGGGCGAAAGATGCGAGATTAGAGCCAAAAAGGAAAAAAATTTGGAAAATAGCCATTTCTAGCGCCACAGGTAGCGTGGGGCGCTACCTGTGGCCCAGTTTCTAGAACCTCAATAATCTCAGTGCCAGGGCTAGCGGCCCACGCTACTCTGGGCAATGCAGACGGAGGTTTCTCCTAGTTCGTCCGGGACAAGGTAATTTCTGCCCAAGACGCCCCCAACTTGTATAAAAGCAAGGCTAAACCTATTTTGGAGGGGGAGATGCCACTTTGAGTGGGAATTACACGCACGAAACACTCGGAGCAAGGATTCTCGATTTTTCTTTCTTTTCCCTTCCTTTAATCTCGTAGTTTATTAGTTTTAGAGTTTTGGGTGCTACATGAACCATGTAGTTTTAAGCTTGAATTATTCTTATTATTTTACCATATTATTTATTTATTCAATCCTGCACTTAAATAATTGATTGCTTGATCACCAATTGAATACTATCTATGAATCTAGGATTGAACTCGGGAGAGGGAATTTTAGATAGCATATAAGGTTGAGTTGATCAAGATCTTGAACTCGAGCAACGGGAACGGATTTGTGGTTAGGATAAGGATATACCTAAATGCGTTGCTTGGTTATTATACGGGAATTATTAATGCGTTCTTGTTAATTCTAATTCCATAGGAATATAGGCGTTAGGTTAACTTGAATAGGTGAGTAGTACTTCGGGAGAAGGCTATGAGTAATATTAACCCTGTCAATCAATAAACCAGATAAATTAATTAGACAATTTAAGTAGAAGACTCAACAGGATTGTTAGCTAACCCATAGCTCTAGAATATCGGCTCCCGTTGAATTCGGTCTAATTTCGCCGACTTATTCATTTAATCTCTTAGTTTTCTACTCTAGATTAGTTTTAGTTAAATATTCATGCTTTAGAAAATCGCTAGAATAGATTAACTGTCTTTGTTTAATTTAGTAAATAGTTAATCACAAGTCCCTAGGATAGATTAACTGTCTTAGTTTAATTCGTGATGAGGTTTGGCAAGAAAGGCAAGCTTAGGACACAGTATATTGGGCCTTATAGGATTATTCGAAGAGTGGGACGAGTAGCTTATGAGTTACATTTGCCATCGGAATTGGGGTCTGTCCATCCGATTTTTCACGTATCTATGCTACGGAAGTACATTGGGGATCCTACCCGAGTGATGCTTACTGCTGATGTACAGATCATGGAGGACTTATCGTATGAGGAAGTTCCAGTTGCCATCCTAGATCGACAAATCCGCAAGCTACGAAATAAGGAGGTTGCATCTGTGAAGGTTGTATAGAGAAGCAAAAACGTGGAAGAGATGATGTGGGAAGGGGAGGAAGAAATGAAGTCTGAATACCCCCACCTATTTCAAATCGAATATATGGCTCGAGATGGATACTTCAGCACAACCCGATTCAGACCAGTAGGTCATGAGGTAAGCTCTTATCTTTGACTTATAGTATTTATGATTAATGGTCGTGTGAGGCCAAGTGTTGCTATTTATAAACATTTTCCATGTATGGCATGTATAATATATTTTCTGGCTATGTGCAGGTTGGTTTTAGTCTAAGTGCACGGAGGGGATTCTGGCGAAATTTTCCCAAGTATCTAAGAGTAAATATTCGAGGACGAATGTTCTTAAGGGGGGAGGATATTACACACGATACTTTCATATTGGAATGTATCTTAAGTGGATCGATATAAGTCGAAGAGTTTAAGGACCTTTACCAAGATAATAATGAGTTAAAACATGTGTTAAGGAAGTATCATGACGGTTGGGTACTGATAAGCGCATCACTCAACATTCGGGGACGAATGTTCTAAAGGGGGAAATGATGAGTTAAAACGTGTGTTAAGGACGAATGTTAAGAAAACTGATGTAAGACCAGAAATGAGATCATCTTTGAAAGTATGTAAAGTGAGTTAATCATGTTATGTTTGATGTTACAAATATTTAAGATCATGAACAACAATTACAAAGAGGTTTGGAAGGTTTAGAAGCTAAACGAATTGAAGAAAATAATGTTTCGTCGAAAGTTGACAAGTTGGGAATGTTATAACACGTATCTTTGGGGTAAGACTAGGGTGTTTAACATGATAAAAGGGTTACGTTATGTATTATTTTAGTCGTATGATAGTCATGTGTTAAATTTTTAAGTCAAGTGAGTTGTGGAACCAGAGTCGATGAAAGTCATCACAAGTTACGTTCATAAGTTTTACTGAACTTTGGGTCTAATGTCACTACGCTTTCTCACAATATAATTAGAGTTACGTGGTGATCCACCCATAAAATTTAATATCTATGAGTTTGGTTTCTAATGCGTTAAACTGTTTGTCAATATGACATCAGAGTAGAGAGATATTTGTGTTTTCGCTAGTCTACGCAGACTATATAGATGACAAGTAGGTGTGTCACCTACTTGCTTAAATGAAAGGACCAATATGTCCAAAAAGAGGCTAGTTCGAGTCGGACAAAGAGTCCTTTTAAGGGCTGATTTCCTTCATATATTACCCTCATTATAGAGCAAAAATATCAGATATAAGCTCCTGCAAATTTCTCCCAAAAATTCAACACAAAACCCTAAATGATTTTCTCTTCTTTTCAAGTTCTAGTTGGAGGAAAACCTAAGGGTTGAAGAACCAAGATAGGAGCTGCGATCTTCACCAAATAAGGTAATTATACTGCCCTCTTTCATCCATTTTTTCTGCTGGAGAAGTATAGAAATTTGTTCTATAATTGTAAGAACTCACGGGACGGTGATCAAAAGTCGTGAGCTCGAGTTATTCGATTTGTAGTGGACTGTTTTTTGGGCTGTTTCATGTTGTTGTTGGGTTGTCTATTTTGCTACTATTTTATAGAATTTTGGAGGAGAAATGGTGTGGAGAAACACCACATAATGGCGGGGCGGTGGGCTGGCCGTTTTTCGTAACATTTTGGGTTGTTTGACACTACTATGGTTGTAGTTTTGTGTATGAAGTGATTGGGGTGTATTGGGATGTTTTGTGGAATTTTATGATGGATATAAGGTTGGAAAATGATGTATATATATTTTTATTGTTGTGTTCTTGTGTTTTTGGTGTTATCTTGAATTGGGAGGATATAAAGATTATACGGGAGATGCTGCCCGTTTTAATATAAAATAAGCTTGTCATTCGTTGTGCAATAGTTGTACCTTTCGTAACTTAATGATAGTATTATTATCGTCGTTGTAGATTAAGGTGTGATGAGATGAGTTCAACGTGGTTATTAACAGATTGTGATAAGGTATGTTAAGGCTAAACCTTTCCTTCATTTTGGTATGATCCCGTAACTACATGCGTTTGATAATGAGACATAAAGAGAAGTTCATATTCCTAAATTCATGTACATTATCCTAGTATCATAAGCTACAATATTCTCCCTTATCAGGACTTTATATTCAGTTAAGTATTGTCCTCCTTCAGTTAAGAGAGTAGAGAGTCTATATATACAGTATTACAGTATTTTCACCACCACCGAGCAATAATCGGTGGGCAGGCCCCTATTGGGCAACCTCAGATCAGATATACTGAGCCTACTATGGCTGAGTGCCTATGAGTGAGCCCAAAATAGCCGAGATACCAAGCCTAGTATGGCCGATCTCCTATGAGCGAGCCTACTACGGCCGAGCAGTTACACGTACCAAGCCTTTATAGGGCCGGACAACTATTTTACTTACTATTTTGAGAGAGTTGAGTCAGTATCTACAGGTAAGTATATCTTGAGATCATCTTTGACTCCGGGTTACTTTAGTTATTATATTATTAGTTCAGTTTCATCTTTCATATATTCTATTACCTTAAATACTCGGTATATTACTGACGTCCCTTTTCTGGGGATGCTGCATTTCATGCATGCTGGTTCAGATAGACAGAAGGGTAGACCTCCTCAGTAGGTGTTGTCCGAGTTCATCTTGATCTGTAAGTTTCACGTCCTTCGGAGTTGTCGTGTCTCGGGTTTTGAGTACATATTTTTTGTGTGTGTATATATACTTTGGCTCCCTAAAGACTAAAGAAATGCATAAAAGGGGTGGGGGAGCGGCGCCCCATGCACCACAAGACATGATGCGCCAGGTTTACTGCATAGCATATTTTCTCTAGTTTCACGTAAAGTCTTCTTTGACACCTCGAAACTCACCCGAGCCCTCCAAACCATCTTGACTAGTTCAAATACTCCATATAAACTTATTCATATGCTCGAAATACGAACCTAAGTGCTACAATCTTAAACGACAACTCAATTCAACTTTAAAAATTTATAAATTTCCAACTTTAATGGGTAGTACTAAAATACTCTCAGGCACCTCGGCTTATAATCAGAACATAAATATAAGTTCAGATACATCACATAAACTTGCTC